>JASDQU010244518.1:69128-84696 GCA_032191745.1 Picea mariana
TGTCTTAAGTTGGTGGTATATCATGTGCAATTTGATGATGCCAAGGCTTGAATTTGTGATGGATCTGTTCATATCAAGAATATTAAAATGTGATTATTATTATTTGTAGGAATAGATTTATTGGTGGTCCATTGTTGGGAGCCATGAACCACCAATAAGACTAGATCTATTGTATCATCATGGAGAGGGCCACGTGAAATCCAATGAGCACTCTAAAATCCATAACCTACAATGGTAAGATAAGTACTTGGACTATGTAATTGTATTTGGAGTAGGAGGGATGCTAGCAATGAAATTGGTTGATGTTTCATATCATCACATGCTTGGGCATACAATTGTAGGTATTTTTTTGGAGTTGGATTTCATCACATATGTAGATGGACATATGGATGTATGAATTATTTAAACATGTGTACTCCTAGCTTGAGACTTCATTGATGTAAAGTCTAGATGTAGACTTAGGTGATAAGGAACATGTTGTATTCTGTCAATAAAATTTAAGGAGGGTAGGTGTTTATCACAAGTCAAGTTTAAGCGGGGAAATATTGGGTTAATTTTGATGGAGTCGTAGAGTAGTCAGAATAATGTTGATATAATCAAGGATGAGTTTACAATTGGACATTTATGGAACCATGATATTGCTCATGGAATTTCATATAATGAATTCTATTTAATGGGTTGGGATATTCCATTGTAAGATGCCTCATGGTATAGGCATTAGGAGTTGGCCTATTGGCCCATATAGGCTTGGGTGGTTAATGTAGCACTGGAGAGCCAAGCAAGAAGGAGCTCATTGCTAAATGATCTCATTGAGAGCAAGGAGACAATCTAATGTATAGAAACCATTTTTAAAGCATCATTTATCAATTTTTTTAACATTATTATTATTATTATTATTATTTAATGTAACATTATCTAATCTAACATTAAGTTTAACATTAGGTAACAACATCTCCCCCATACTAAACTGTAAAGCACAACCTTTTATATTTGTTTATAATATGAATATCCATACCTATGATATAAATTTGCTATATTCTTTTAACATTACTTAACAACATCTCCCCTAACCTACACTGTAGGGTAGAGCACAATGTTTCATATTTGTTTATAATATGAATATCCATACCTGTGATATAAATTTGCTACATTCTTGTTGTAGTCATTCAAGAGATATCCAATTTATCATTCATATGATTGTGAATCTGTATTGATCTTTGAGTTATAAATATGGAAAAGCAAGAAGCGACTCTTGCTGGTTCATCGTCAACAAAGTGGGCTGGGGCGCCTCTCAACAGGAAGCAACCACTGTTGGTTCTGTGCAATAGGAATCCCACAAAGACATGTATGGCTTTCTGTTTCTACACGCGGACCTAGATTAAGTCGTCCTTCACCTTTTCTTTCCTAGAGGACTGGTTATCGCAAACCCTAATCAGAGATATGAGTATCGATTGCAAACACTCTGTGCAGGACTCATCTTGGTCAAACGACTCCATTACCTCAATGAAGTCTGCTGTGCCAGGCTCTGCAATCCCTATACACGAACGTTTGTCGAAATTCCGGCGCCACACGCATGGTATTACACTGAATGCATCGTTGTCGATGAGAATAATAATCAGCGATCTGACATTGAATACAAAGTTGTGGCTGTTGGGGACATCCACTCGCAGGATGCAAATGGAGTGATCGAAAGACTGATCGTGGAAATTTACGAACCTTCCAAAAAGAGATGGAATATCGTCGGATACTTTCCGGAGAATTTAATACTGAAGCCAGAGACTAAGCTTGTGTTCTTTGACGGATCATTCTACACTCACTGTCAGATTGCGGCGGATAAAACGAACGGCATCGTGAGTTTCACCATCCCATTAGATGGAAACGGTTCAGCTGTAGCGCCCAAGCCCATTCCCATGGGCTTCGCACCATACCCTAAAATAGTGTGGAATTCCGACTGTCTTCGCCACAGATGATCACCTGCGGGTCGCGTCTACTATTAATTGCTGCCAAAACGATGCCCCTCCAGGTTGAACAAGCTGGTGGGGAAGGGGAGGACGAGGAGGTGGAGATGTAGATGGTCATTATTTTGTGGGAATTTAAGAATGAGGGTCGCCCCGTGCTTCCATCAAAGACACCGTCGTGGAAATGGGCGGAGATTGCACGAATGCCTTCCTTCCTTTGCAAGGATTGGATGAATCAACTTTCGTCAAATTATCAATGGAATTTTCCGAAGGATTTTCTATGGAATTGCTGCACAGGAGTGGGAGATCACGTGTGTTTTGTACCCTACTCGACTCCATCATCAGAAGTGGTGAAGGTGGTTTCTTACAATTTAATTGATAACACATGGAACTGGCTTCCCAACCATCTCAGCGTGGGAGAGGAGCATTTTGAGGAGGGCTTTTAGAAAAATATAGCCTTTGAACCAAGCCCACATAGGAAGGTCCAGTAAAACAACATTTTCTAGTGGTTAATTTAAAATAAAACGGGGTGGTGACATTGGTCAAATACTGCCGGCTACCTTACCTTATCCACAAGCACGTTTCTGGATAAATGGAGGTTTGAACTAGTGACAGTGCCACTAGACTAACAGTATGTTCACTGGTCACTAGACCAAACCTTGGAGCATAGAATTTGTATATATATTTATACAAATTCTTTTTTTTTCATAAAGTTTTTTTTATCAATTTTTTTCATAAATAAAAATGTATTTATTATATTTAAAAAAATTATTAAAATAAAGGGAAGACAATTATATATATATATATATATATATATATATATATATATATATAATTTTAATGTTTTGTTTTTTTAATATTATAATGCATTGTAAAATTAAAATACAATTTTTTTTAATTTTATGGTATGTACAAGTTTTCATTATCTGTTGAAGCGTTTACTTTAACTTTACTTTATGTACAAGTTTTTATTACTACTAATTTATTAATAAAATCAAGGTTGGAGAAATGGTTATGTGAGACTAATATAATGCTATGGTTTTTTCTTCTTGGGATTTATAATAACATGAACAAGAACATGAAACATCCAATCACTTTATGTCTAGAACACATCATGAACATTGGATTACATAACTACAAATGCATGCTAATGCATACTAAAGAACCACACTTTTATCTAAAAACACATTAGACCAAATTGAACTTAACTAAATTCTAAGGGGAGGTATGAGTTACCTCATGTATATTCTTGTTCATTTGAATATACATGAAATATTTATGCTCTTTTTCCATTTATTTACAGAGTCCTATTCAACAAGACATGGTATTTCCACATAGAAAAAACACCTTAAGAAACTATTCACACAACTATACCAAAGATCCTATTCAACAAGACATGGTATTTCCACGTAGAAAAAACACCTTAAGAAATTATTCACACAACTAGACCAAAGATCGATACACTAGTGTTTTACGTGGTTAAAACACTCAAAGAGGGAAAAGCTCATCCATTGAGGCAATATATTAATGCAAAAGAAGGATTGTGTACATAAAAGTTCCTCACAATTGATCTTTCATAAATGACCATCCATTTTTTTAAAATAGAGTTCATGGACTAATGAGGTGTTAAGCCACATATAAATATAGTTGTTAGTATCGACAAGAACATGAACCGTCATATCACTTTATGTCTAGAACATATCATGACCATTGGATTACATAACTACAAATTCATGCTAATGCATACTAAAAAATCACACTTTTATCTAAAAACACATTAGACCAAGTTGAATTTAACTAAATTCTAAGTGTCTAAATATCCTAACCTCCCCCCTTAAGAAAAATTTGGGATAGGATTGAAGGATTTACAAAGGCAATACAATAGGAGAAATGAGGCATTAGAGCCTATCCCCCCTTAATGATAACTTCCTAAACCCCTAACATAGATGGAAGTTTGGAAAACTATGATTCTATAAGAAACTTTGTGAAAAATCATGGAACTTGATCAATTATAGGGAAAAAGAGAAGTTCGAGAAAAATGATCTTGAATGAGCTTGCTAATGAAGTGCATTTTATGCTCAATGCGTTTTCTTCATTAATGTTGAACTACATATTTGGTGGGCTTGATCGTACTTTGATTGTCACACCAGAGTGCAATAAATTTGCTACTACTAAAATCCAAACTTTGAAAGGAACTGTCGAAGCCACAAGGATTATCGACTTTCATTAACCATTTCTCGATACTCTGCTTTTGCTGAAGAAAGAGAAAGAGCTTGTTGTTTCTTACAATCCCAAGTGATAGGTCCAAAACCAAGATTGAAAAAATATCTTGTAGTAGACTTCCAATCATCATGGTTGCTAGCCCAATTAGAATCAGTAAAACCAACCAAGAAAGGAGTTCCCCTTGAATTGTAATGTATTCGAAGCTAAATTGTACCCTAGATATATCAAAGTATCCTTTCTTTTTTCTTTCTAATGGATCTAATGGGGTGTTTTTATATATTGAGAACAAAATACCAACAACAAGGGAAATATCAAGTTGGGTATGAATCAAATATAAGAGGCTACCAACTAACTTATGTTACAAAGTGGCATCTACTTCAATTGTAATACACGTAGTAGCTAGTTTGACTCTAGAGTAGAAGGGAGATGGTGTTGGTTTACAATATTCCATGTCAAAGAAACAAAGAAAGTCATATGCATGCTTAGACTGGGAAAGGAAAATTTCTTCCTTGGTTTGCAATACTTGAAGGCCAAGGAAATAATGCAACTAACCTAAGCATGTCATATCAAATTTCTTCTTAAGCTTTAATTTCACATGATTTTAGAGTTTGGGGTCACTACCAATGATCGTACAATCATCACTGTAAAGAGCATGTATTATGAGATGGTTTCCTACTTTTTTGGTATAGCCATTGGGATCAAAATGACATCTAGAAAATTTGGTGTCAAGAAGAAAGCTATCCATTTTACAAACCAATTCTAAGGAGATTGCTTAAGACCGTGAAAAGATTTTTTAAGGGGGAAAACAAGGCTAGAGTCATTACAAGCATAGCCATGAGGTTGTTCCATGTATATTTCATGTAATCCCTATGCAACAAGGCATATTTAAAATTCATATGATGCACCTCCCATTTATGTTACATGGAAAGGGATAGAAAAAGGAATATGGGATTTGTTTTTCAAGGGGGGAAATGTTTCATTATAGTCAATTCCTTCAACTTGAGAAAATCCTTTAACAACTAACTATCTCTTATGTCTTTCAACAATTCCATTTGATGCACACTTATTTCTATACACATAGTGCATCTAACAATTTTTCTTCCTTTCAAAATATTTTCAATATCCCAAGGATCATTCACCATTAAGGAATGCTATTCTTCATTCATTTTTGTGTCCCAATCTAGATGGCTAGAAGCTTCTACAAATGTTTATGGATTGTAAGTCTCTGAAACTTGAACTAAAAAAGAGACTCACTAGAAATGTGAATGTGTATGGCATTGATCTATAGGATTGTCGACAAGATCACCATTTTCTTCTCTTGTTGTATGAACCCATGTAGAAAGATATGGTGCTAGTGTAGGTTGATGTTCATTGGACCCAACTAGAGGAAGATGACTAGGAGGAGGTGGATTTCCATCCTCATTGTCATTATATGAAGAATAAATCATAATAACATAACTAATAGAAAAATTGGGAAGAGAATCTGGCATAGACATCAAAGATGGATCGCAGGAAGAAGATGACACAAGCACCAAATTAGGATCATGGGATGAGATATTTTCAAGAAACTTWACATCTCTCATAATAATAATTTCATTGGAATGAGGTTGAAGAAGTATATAACCTTTGTCATCTTCATAATATTCAACAAAAATGCACTTCTCACTTTTAGGCTATAATGATTATCTTTTTCATAAGGAATGTGATCATATGCGACACTACCAAATACTCAAGTGTGACTTACATATGGTTTAATTTTACTCCATTCTTCTTCTTGTGTTATATTTTTTAAATCTTTTGTGGGAGTGCAATTTACTATGTAATTAGAACAATTAATAGGTTCTGCTAAAAAATGAATAATTAATCCCTTAGATTAGATCATAACATTTTCAATTTCCTTTAAGGTTTGATTATTTATTTGAGTAACACCATTTTTATGTGGTGTATATGGAACAATGTGTTTCATTTGAATCTCTTGCGTAGTGAAGTAATTTTTAAATTTGATGTTAACATATTCACCTCTGTTATATTTTGTTAACCTTTGTATTTGATGTCAATATTGTTTTTCTACAAGAGCCTTGTAGGCCACTAACATGTCAAAAAATCCACTCTTCAGTTTTAAGGAGTAAACCCAAGTGCATTTGAAGAAGTCATCAATGAAACTTACGAAGTATTTGCACCCATAAAAAGAAAGAGAAGGAAGCATACCACACAAATCACTATGAATAAGTTGTAAGAGGGTTGAGGTGTGCCAAGAGGAATGTTTGTCAAAAATTCCTCGATGATGTTTGTTGAGAACATGGTCGGAACAAACACCATCTCTACCATAAATGAGGGGAAGACTAATTACCATATTTTGATTACACAACTGCTACAATGAGGGATAGTTTAGATGACCAAATCACTCATGCGAATGTTTGAAAACACATGTATTCCAACAGAGGATGAACACCTTCAATAACCACTCAAACAACGAGATCAAATATCAACAAATCGATGTTTTGAAGTGGTAAAAACCCTATGGGGAAACATCCATGGCCCCATCCAACATGGCCCCATTCTCACAATCGATCATTGAAAAATAACCTTATATTATCTTTAAATAAATATAATGGACCAATCAGGTGATAAGACATGGTACACATAAAAATGCCACACTTAAGTAACTCACCCTAAGTGTCACAAGTGTCGTAAAAGTGTCATATGCACCTTGGTAAGTGTCGCAAGTGTCATCAAGTGTTGTATGCACCTTACTAAGTGTTGCATGCAATTTTATGTGTGTTTTAACCACTTTAAACCATCAAAGAAAATTTTCCATGATCGCTAAGTCATATTGGAGGAAGAACCCCATCATTTCAAGGCCAGAAACACACTTTTTACTTGAAAAATCGACCATTTTTTGGGAATTTTTGAAAGGTAGTGCCCCACTGGCCATGTTGGGGGAGTGATACCCCATAGAAATCTCCCAATTTAACTTATTTAGGGAGCATTGATATAGTATCAACACTCTGTCTCTAACTGTAGGGGAGCGCTGATTTTGGTTGGAAGAAAAATTGGAGATTCAGGACTCTTTTTGAAGGCCAACTCTTGGAGATGAGGTTGGTTTGGATCAAATGATTTCCTATGGAACTATCCTTTAATAAGATCCTAACATAAAGGAGTCATATCCTCAACCAATCCCCAAATCTAATCATGGTGGTTGAGCCTCCCAAGCCTATAAAAGGAGGCCATTCCAAGGTGAAGAAAGCATAGATAGAGATATCAAATTTATGATCTTGGGATGCAAGAAAGGGGTTGGACGAGGAGGAATTGGAGAAGCTGTTTCAATACCGTCATTGATTGGAAGTATCTCTTTAAAGTTCACATCAATATACTTGGCCTATTTCCTTCAAGCTTGTGTATTATTTCATGCACTTGTCTATTGTTCTTTCAATCTTTGTAGATGGATTTGTTTAATCTAATCTTGTAGAGTAGGAGTTATTTGTTTCTTTTTGTTATCTATTGCATTGTAGGTGTCAAGTTGCACTAAGGAGTTTGGAGATCATGTTCGAATCGGAAGTAGCAGGGACAAACTTCGAAACTAGGTGCATCACACCTTTTCTCCTTCTCTCTCTTTCTTATTAGTTAAACTAAATTCGAAGGGATGTTAGTGTCCACTTGTGTTTTTTTTTCTTGGTATTAGGGGTCTATACTCCAAGGGAAGATTCACCTGTCTGCAAGGGAATTTTTCTGTAACAAAAATTGGCGACTCCATTGGGGAAGGACATTGACTTGTCTTTCATTGGATCATCTAAACCTTTGCCTAGTTTGATCTTGTTTGGTTGATTGTTTCTGAGCTGTCCCTCTTCCCTCTGCTTCATTAAGCAGTAGCCATAGTTACCAAGCTAGTCTCGGTTGAGTTTTTGATTTTTTAAGATTATTTTCAAGCATCTATAGGACTTGAACTCCCCTAGAGTGGCTACCAAGGCATTGGTTATATGATCATTTCTCCTAACTGGTATCTTAAGGAGCACTATAATGATCTATCTCTTTGTTTTAGGGAGCGTTGATCTCTTGTTTTGAGCAGATCCATGAGAATCTACCTTGTTTTGCTCAACCCTTTGTTGGAGGTATTTTGCCCAGAGTCTATAATTTTTCTTGTGACTTTGTTTAGGTTGAGGCTATGGCTCCTTATCACTATTTTTGTTGTCTTGTTTGAGCTTGCAACCTTTTCCAAATTGCGATATTGATTTTCCTTGTTTTTCTTGGTTTGGTTTGAGTCTTGTGAAGTTTCTAGTTTTTTGACTGATTGCAAAGGTCTGTTGGTATTAAGTTAATTTTTAAATATTTCCTCTTTGAATGATTTGAGACTTTATTCTTAACACAACTTAGCTTGGATCGCTCTTTCTTGTTTCTTTTTTTGTCAAGACATTTGAGTGATTTCTCTTTCTTCCTATCATTTTTTGGATTCTTCTCTGAACTTTTTTGTATTCCTTGAATGCTTGTCGATTTTTGAGTCCTTGATTGAGGGATTTATCATACTTGTTTCTTTCAGTTCTCGTTATCTTGTGAGTGCATGCTTTGTTTGAAATCCTTTTTGCTTCGTGTATTTTGTATCTTCATTCGACTCTTTCTTTTTGATTTAAAGTAATGGAGCATTAAAGGATTTGCATTTGTTATCTTTATATATTAGAATCAAACAAAGAATATAGTTGCGTTCTTGATTTTGGGTAGTGTAGTACATTGAATTTAGAATATTTCATTTAGAAAATTGCATTTGGGAATTGAGTGTTTTTGTTGAAGAAAGTTGAACCTCTTCTCCATCCAGTATGTAGGATTCATTGAAGAAAAATATTTCCATCTCATTATTCTGCATTCTTTTGGAGTCGAGTCTAAAACATCATAAGTTTCACTTTCTCACCCTTGAGTAAACAACAACCCTAAAATGAAGTGATTATAAAATTTATTAGACACTTTTATATTATCTGGTAGCGAACCTACATTAGCTTAAAGAGTAGGGCTTTGGAATAGGTTGTGAGGATAACTTTCCAAATGTATCACACAAACATAGAATATTGTGCTAGGGAGTGGTAAATCAAATTGTTCATATAAGCATAGTCGAGAAACCCCTCTGACACAGGGGTTAAACACGAGGTTGTGTGCGAGAGAGCAGTCGATATTTCCCCTCTGAAGATTAACCCACATAACAGAAAGATCGTATATTGTGGGTTCTTCCTGAGAAATGATGGTTTCATTTGGTCTCGGAGCTTCATGAATCCTGAATTCGTTATGGGTTCAGTAGTATTCCAGTCCACTTGTCTTCATTTCTCTTGAATAATTTCAGACTTGTTATCCTACCCGGACTTTCCTTCCCAACTGTCGACTATACCCACCTTGAGGCTGACTGCGAGTTGGTAACCTTAGTGGCCTATATCTATAGGGTTGATACACAAGGTGATGGTGAAGGGGATTCTCTACCATACTTGGGTTAGATATTGTTCAAACTCACTCACGCTCCTTGGAGGGTACACCTATGGGTAAAACTATGTGGGAACTTGCACCAAGGTGTAAGTCCGTTAAGAAGGTCACCAATGCAACTGATCCACTCACTCTATCCCATCCCCTTCCTATATTGTTCTCGCGATGTTGGATTTCATCACCAACTAGTGGTTTCATTGTGGGAAGGTTTGTTTGATTGTTTGATTCTTAGATTTGTAGCATGTGCTAATTTTTTTTCTTAGTGGACCTTAGGTCGAGTCAATGTCATTGGTGTTAATTCCTGGGAGTACCAATGAAGGAACTCATTTTCCCAAGGAACTGTTTACCTTTCCTTCTTTTGGAAACATTGGTCCTCTGTGCATTGCCACACATATTCTTTTGGGACTGACCATTGGGTTACTAGTTTGGTTGTTCCCCACTTTGGTGATCTCAACTTTTTTCCAGTGCTTCAAATGCACCTAATTCTTCGAATGTAAGCACACCCTCCAAAAATCAACCCCATGTCGACCTTTCTCCTTCTTCACCCATCAGATCTCCTTCCCTTTCTCCTTCTTCTCCTAGTGAAATCTCTAAATCAAGTAGCCAGGTTGATAAGAAGAAGAATAAATGAAAGGGGAAGAAGATGAAGAATCAGAAAGGGACCAAGCCTCCAACTGCATCACGTCATGTTGGATCCAAGAAAACAACTATTGTTAATTGTACTGGGAGTGTTGATAAAGTCAACAGGTCTAAAAAGAAGAATATTAAAACCAAATTCCCTTGTAGGCTTTGTAAGGGTGACCACTTTCTGAGGGATTTCCCTGGTCTCCCCAAGGTCTTTAAAATGTCGTCTTCCATGTCATCAACTCCTACTGAACATGATAGTGACACCCCGCCAACTAGTGATGTTCAGGTTGGTAAGAAGAATAGAATTGTCAATTTTCCTTGTATGTTATGAAAAGGTGATCATTACTATCACCATTTCCCTCGTATGGATGAGGCTTCTTATCGTTTGGAAAATATTCAAGTTCCAACTGGTTATCATAAAATCTATCCCAAACCGTCATTAGTTAATGGACTGGTCAATCTGGTTCCATCCACGACCAGTCTAGTTGATCAGGTGGTCAATCTGGTTTCATCCTCGGTTGAACCACTAACTGAAGCAATTGATCCAATTTCGTCATCGATCAACCTGAATATTCATCTAAAAAGTGAAACCCAAGTGATTGATCCAATTCCTTCATCGATCAATCCCACTCCTCCCTTGAAGAGTACAACCAAAGTGGTCGATCCGGTTCTTTCACCGGTCGATCCCACTCCTCATTCAAAGAGTTAGGATGTCACTCAAGTTTACCTTGTTAATACTGATTCACCCGGACATGGGGGCACTCCATACGTCCCTATGGAACCCCCTTCAAGCAATCAAATGATTTCTATTAATTGGAATCATTTGACAAAATCTTGTCTTCCTTCTTACGTGCCTTTCCAAATCACTGTGTAGGTTTGTGATAGGAATATTCCTAACAATATAATAGATGAAGGTTCCTCTATTAGAATCTCATCGATGAATGCTTAGCAGGATTTTGGTTCCCCACAGCTTGCGCATGTGACTAGAAATATATTGACCTTTTATAGAAGAGTTAGTCAACCTTTAAGGATCCTTCCTCATTTTCCAGTTACATTGGGAGGAAAAATAGTTTACATCAATGTGATGGTAGTTCATGACTCCTTGGAATTTAACCTGCTCCTCGAGTGAGACTATGTCTATGTTATGAGAGATTTTGTGTCCACTCACTTTTGAGTGATATGTTTCCATCACAAAGGAAACATATTAATGTTCGACCAACTTTCATTCATTGACCCTCATATTATGGTCAACCATCCGCCTTCCCTGAATGGTCCATACATGCCAACGATGTTCGCCCCACCACAAGTCAATTATGTAATGATTACCCCATGTGTTCAGCCCTGAATGACAAGGAATCTCCCCCTTCTCCTGACTTAGATCCGGTAGTTGACATGGTCATCTCTTTGATAGGTCTATTAGAGCCATATCTCCCAACCCTTATTGAGGTAGTCAATATGTATTCCTTCTAGAGTGTTTTTCTTCCATCTATCGAAGATCTCCTGGAAGCCATGGCTGACATTTGTCCCTTGACATGTATTCCTTCCAAAGAATTATCCTCTTGGAAGACATGATCAAGAAGAGGTTTTGAGCATAGTTTTTCTTCTCCGTGGAAAGATCGTTAAAAAATGAAACAGAGGTCTTGAGCATAATATTTTTTCTCCATGAAAAGCTCGTTAAAAAAATGAAACAAAATCTATGAGCATCATTTTCCTCTCTATAAAAAGCTTGTTAAAAAATGAAAAAAGTCACCTCTCCTATCAATTCAAGTCTTTTCACTAGATCTCGTAGATATCGAGTCTAATATTTAGCTAGATCTCGTAGGTGTTAATTCAAGTCTTTCATGGGGATAGAGTCATGATGGACATATCTAATAGGTTGTTCCATACAAATTTTTTCTTGCAAATCCCCATGAAAGAAGTTGGATTTAACATCCATCTAATGGAACTCCCATTTATGTGAGGCTGCAAGGGCTAGAACAAGGTGGATGGAATGCATTTTGGCTACAAGGAAAAATGATTCATTATAGTCAATTTCTTCAACTTGAGAGAATACTTTTGCAACTAACTGAGCCTTGCATCTTTTAACACTTCCATCTGATGCATAATTAGTTTTTTATATCCTTTTACATATGACAAGTTTTATTCCTTTCATAAGAGATACAAGATCCCAATTATCGTTTTCCATTAAAGAATGATACTCTTCATTTATTGTTGTATCCCATTTTGGATGACTTAAATCTTCTACAAATGTCTCTGGATCACGAGTCTTTGAAACTTGAGCCAAAAGGGAAGAGGATTGCTAAAAATTTGAACATGTTTGGTGTTGATTTGAAAAATCCCCAACAAGATCACCAACTGATTCTCATGTTGAATGGACCCATCTAGGAAGTGGTGGTATTGGTGTAGGTTCATGTTCAATGGAATCATATAGAGGAAGGTGAGTAGGTGGAGGTGTATTTGCATCCTCACTATCATCACATGAAGATGAAAAAAATCATAATAGGAACATAATAAGGCACAAACACTGGAGATGGATCGCAAAACAAAGAAGGAACAAACATCGAATTAGGATCTAAGGTCAATAAATTTTCATCAAATTTTATAATAATGATTTCATTACAATGTGGTTGAAGAAGTTTTTTATATTTGACATCTTCAGAATAACCAACAAATAAACACTTCTCACTTTGAGGATGCAATTCTCTATTTTTCTCATCAGGAATATGAGCCCATGCTACATTGCCAAATACACAGAGGTGACTAACATATGGTGTAGGTTTATTCCATGCTTCTTCTAGTGTTATATTTTTAAGAGCCTTTGTTGGAGTGTGATTTAGTATGTAATTTGCACAGTTAATGGCTTCCTCCCAAAACTTTAGATTTAATCCCTTAGATTGGATCATACAATTAGCCATTTCTTTTAATGTGTGGTTCTTTCTCTCAACAACGCCATTTTGTTGTGGTGTATATGGAACAATGTGTTGCATTTGGATGCCTTGTGTAGTGCAGTAACTTGTAAAATTATTGTTCACATATTCTCCTTCATGATTTGTTCTTAACCTTTGAAGTTGATGTCCATATTGATTTTCCACAAGGGCCTTGTAGGATTTTTTGTTTTCAAAAAATTCACTCATAAGTTTTAAGAAGTAAACCCAAGTGTGTTTGGAAAAGTAGTAAATGAAATTTAATAAATACTTGCACCAAGAAAAATAAGGAGAAGAAAATGGACCATACAAGTCATTGTGAACAAGATGGAAAGGGGATGAGGCATGCCAAGAGGCATGTTTGTCAAAACTGTTCAGATGATGTTTTCCAAGAACACAACTAATACAAACACCATCTTTGTAAGAAACAAGAGGAGGATGAGTCACCATCTGTTGATTACATAGTTGATTCAATGATAGATAATTTAGATGACCAAACTGCTCATGCCAAATTTTTCTCAAGTCATTGCTATGAGAAAAAAAATAATGGAAAATATGATGACCCAAAGTTTTCAAACTTGTACAACCTGGTAATATCATCAACAAATCCAATTGCAAGAACATGCTTAGGATATTTATATCCTCGATTACAACTTGGTGAGGTGAAAACTCTATTGTTTTACCTTCACCTAAATGAGTGATTTCATACACTGATAGAAGGTTGTAGGAAATATTTGGAACACATAATACATAATTGAAATTACCATTGTCTACTTGAATTGTTGCAGACCCTACAACACTAAGATATCTATCATCACCAACATATATTTTCTTGGTGTTACATTCATATAGAGAAGAAAATATGGATTTATCTTTAACCATATGAAAATATGCTCTAGAATCAATAAGCCACTCATCAAAAGAAGAAGTAGAAGTTGCATTGAAGAATAAATCAAAAGTAGAAAGTGTTTGTTCATAAGAATAAGAAGAAGGCATAGAATCAATTTTGATGTTGTTCTTCTTCATCATTGTTTCTAAAGCTTCCATCTTCTTAAAACATTTGGACTCCTCATGACCATATTTCCCACAAAAGTTGAAATGTTTGTCACTAGTATTCTTACTTTTATATTTTTTCCCTTTATCATCATCAAGTGCAAAGGCTAATGGAGAGGGTTTGTGACGCAAGCCTGCCCCTCACCGAGCAAGCTGCTCCCACCAGGACCTTCTGACACATGGGCCCGAAGAGTCAATGCCCTTCCAACTCCTTCGGGAGTTTTTTTTTTACCCACAGTATGTCTTCCTCGACGATTCCCCGCTTTCGAAACTCGGGAAATCGCAACTCGGGAGTTCGCGTTTCGTGCGAACACAGTTCACATGCACAACCAAACCCCGAACCCCAATACTCCAACTGCACGCCACCTGTCTTCCACTTACTCCCGGGGCCCACGATCCCACGTCACCCTCAGGATTTCGCGGATCGCGAATCCACAATGTGAAGTTCCTTTGGTGTCGAAAACCCCGAAATGCCGAACCCCGATCTAGAGGGATCTGATGCCACGTATCCCTTCGATGATTGATGGCTCAGATTGACTCGGGAAATCGTCGGTCGCGATTTCAAAGAGCTTGAGCTCTTGTCTCCAGGAACGTCGAACGCCGAACCCCGACTCACAGGGATCCCATGCCACGTGTCCTCTCTGATCAACGACTCATGTTGACTCGGTGAATCGCGACTCGCGATTTCACGAGGGGTAAACCTCTTTCCTTATCAATCCCCGAATGCCAACTAACCGAAGCCCGACGGACTTTGATTCTTCTCCACCTGTACTCACGGGTTATCTTCTGCGCATCTTCTCCACGACCTGACGGTCCTCGGGACTTCGTGAAACTTCACTGGAGTTTCACGTCGTCGATTCCCTTCTTCTTGAAGAGTTCCTCCACTTCGCCACCTTTGCCCTGTGCAATGGAACCAAAGGGCTATCCCTCCTGAGATTTTGTCAATTCGGACTTCCTTAGGGATCTCTCGAACCCTCTCTCTCTGCACTGGGTCTTTAACTCCTTTCAAAAGTGTTTAAGTCTTCCGGGTCCTGTGCGCTTCACACCGCAACAGCCACAATTTCCCCTTCTCAAACTTGCTACTGGGACTCGAATTCAACCTGCACTCACCTGCACGGCTCTAACAACTCAATCCAACTCTGGACGAAGTGAGAACAAAGGTTCAACTACTTAGCCTCCTCAACGCACTCTATGGGGAGGTATTCGACTGCACTCTATGCAGGAATCTCCTGGCCTAAGCAGAGAAACAATTAAAACTCAATCTCTCAGGTTTCGAACCTGATATGCAATCACATAAGCAACATATAACAGATAAGCATAGAAAGA
>JASDQU010244518.1:99056-122412 GCA_032191745.1 Picea mariana
ATCTCTGACACGTGTCCACTAAATGAACGGTCTGGATCTTGTCGCGAATTCGCGGATCGCGATTTCGTGTGACAAGATTTCTACGTGCTCGAGAACTCCGATTCTCCGAGTTTCGACTCTCTCTAGGATTATGACATGTGTCCTCCCGAGATTTACGGCTACGATCCCCCCTCGAGTTTTCGAGAATCACTGGGTCTCGATTCTCTTTAGTTCGAATATCCCGACGCCTCTTCGAGACTTCTCCTCTACCCATGAGGACTTAAGTCCCGCGCGACTTTCGTCAACTCGGACGGTTGGCGGTTAATCACGTAGGGATCTGACGACTCACGATCCTGCCGAGTTTAAACTCCTGTGCAATATCAAGAGGTTTTAAACCTCGTGCACGTTCCCCAGATCTGGCGGTTGCAAGGGTTTGTCTTCCTTCCTGAACAGATCCGATGGGTCTCACACCATCAGTGTAGAAACCTGTCTTCCTATGGTCATAGACCATACTAGCTGCGGTTTCATAGTACCGCTATACCTCCTGAGCTTATAAACGTGGTCAAGTAACTACTTGACGCATTGGAACAAACCAACATCCAAAATTGGCCATTCCAAGCCCCATTTCTCTTCACATTTTCGGTTCAAAGACCGCTTCACTGGCCCATCTAGGCTCAATGTCGAAACCTTGGCTCTGATACCAATTTGTAGTGTGCCAATTGCTGCTCTGATACCAATTTGTAGTGTGCCAATTGTTGCTCTGATACCAATTTGTAGTGTGCCTTTCACTACCGAGGTTTCCAATCACTCTTAGTTTACTGTTATACATGAATGATTACATAATTCGTACTGAAATCATAAGAAAATTCTTTTAACACAATTAAACCCACTTAAATTACAGGGTGAAACATATCTGGGTACTGCTATAATTAGACAAGCCATAGCATTCATCATTCATTCATTTACATAGCGGAAAACATGATAATATATACAGCACAGTCGTGCCAAAACATGATCAAAGCATAATTCAGAATACTTATCTTTTAACAGCTGGAGAAATCACCAACCAANCGGGTTTTCGAGAATCACTGGGTCTCGATTCTCTTTAGTTCGAATATCCTGACGCCTCTTCGAGACTTCTCCTTTACCCATGAGGACTTAAGTCCCGCACGACTTTCGTCAACTCGAACAGTTGGCGGTTAATCTCGTAGGGATCTGACGACTCACGTTCCTCCTGAGTTTAAACTCCTGTGCATTATCAAGAGGTTTTAAACCTCGTGCACATTCTCCAGATCTGGCAGTTGCAAGGGTTTGTCTTCCCTCCCGAACAGATCCGACGGGTCTCACACCATCAGTGTAGAAACCTGTCTTCCTATGGTCGTAGACCATACCAGCTGTAGTTTCACAACACCGCTAAACCTCCTGAGCTTATAAACGTGGTCNTGTAGTGTACCAATTGCTCTGATACCAATTTGTGGCGTGCCAAATTTAAAGAACCAAGAGGATCAACGCGCTCTTGTAATATTCTGTACACTCTTTTAATAATAAACACAGGCCAATATAATCACATGCATTTAAGCACAATTAAACACACTTAAAAATACAGAGTGAAACATTTCTCGTTACTGCTATAATCACACATTCCATAACATTCAACAATAATTCATTTACACAGCGAAAACATGATACACAAGCATAATTCAAATACTTATCTTTTAACAGCTATAGAAATCACCAACTGAGTGCAGGCCTTCCACGAACCTCCCAGCCTTAGACCACACTGTTCATCAGCTCAATAGTGGGTCACCCCCGAGCTGGGACCGAGCTCCACCCCAAGGCAAGGAATCCTAGGCTAGGCTGAGGTTACATGGAAGACAACACATAAGTATCTGGAAGGATTCTTCCCAAAGATGCCATCTTACGCCCACTACTACCAGACTCTCATTCCCCACATGCCTGTTCCGCCCTGGAGTATACACATTCACACGCATAGTCCATCGGTGATAACCTCCCCTCTGGGTCTCGGCAACAGGCCGGATCAGGAAGTCTCAGAGCCCGTAGCTGGTGCTGGGCACTCTCTGGAAGAAAACACTTCCCAGCAAACTCTTTCACCTGGAAAGAGTTGCTCGCAAGCCTGACAACCTGCCTCTTCGAACCACAATCACCTCCCTCACCTGGAGAGAGGTTACACACAAGCTAAGCACGAGTTCACACTGGCTAGTAAGCCACGTGCAGTCCAGCACTGCGTGGCCCCAACATCCAACTGGGAAACAGACACGGGTTTCTCGCACAGGCTCAACAATGGCGCATGGTCTCACGGTGTTGAATTCTAGGAAACGCGCGACAGCAAATCCACGCCAGGTACCACACAGTCTCGAACCTCTCAGGCAGGAATTGTATCAGGGTATTTCAGAAATCCACACAGGCTTTTTTGGCTTCTTTCGAGAATGAACAGAAGGTGCGCGCTATATCAGCACGACACAGGCCTTTTCTGGTTCGGAGGATGAAACTGGGTAATCCTGCAGAGGTCGTACGGGTTCACGCTCAGAGGTTCAGGTTCGAATGGATGCGCCCCCCCCTCACGGCTTAGTTCGTCTCTTTTATTTGCATGCACCAGGGTTGACACTTATCACCCTGGGAACTGCATGCATACCACAACGTGCATCCCTTTGCACATTCCCTCCCTTGCCAGGAACTTAGGATAAATAGAAATGCACATGTCTCTTTTTAAAATAATATTAAAATATTATTTCCCAGGCTTAAGCCCCTAGGCTTAGCATTCAGCCCCTTTTCCCCACCTTTCAGCTCCTAATCCCTTGCCCATTCCGTGGACGCTCAGTCCCCCATCACTCTTTCATCGTGGTCGGTCTGCACCGACGGTATTTATATTTTATTAATTGACCTGCATACATACAAGTATATCACAGGCTCCTGGGCTTCAACACTTAGGCTCCCTGGCCTAACAAAACTCATAAGCCTACAGCTTATACAAAACTTGGCTCACCAGCCTATAGAACATATTTACAATCTCTTTTCAGAGCATGGTTTACATCGGGGCTCGGCCTTGGGGACACTACAACACTGATTTTCCCTTTTTTCCAGCATGCACTCCTTTTCTAGTCCATTTCCTAACCACCTTCATTAATTACTGCACTTTTCCCCAAAATGGCCTCCACCAACACAACATATTCCCTTTCTCAACATCAATATTAGGATTGAATGTTGGCTTTGGCTTGTTGCACTTGGGTCCAACATATACTAGTTCATTTGTCACATCATCAAATCCTCATCCATAATACTTGGGATCACATGGAGTTCATTATAATCATCATTGACAATTTGTCTTGCCTTGGGCTAGAATCCTTAGAAGATGAATCACTTCCTTCCACTATTGTATGATAATTGTATATTTCATCTAATGTATCAAGAACTCTTTCCAAATACTCTACTTTATTTTTCCATTCCTCTGTAACAATTGGTGAATCATCATTTCCGATAATGTCTTTCCACATTTTTATGTATGATGCTATTCCTTCTTTTAGTTATTTTTAATAGGAATCATTCTCTTTGGGACCTAACAAGTATGGCTTCCTTGTTGGAAATTTAGGTTGACCTTCGTCAACTATATTCCACAACTCAGTTGGTTTTGACCACTCAATATCTCTGATGGATTATTTGTACCTTAGTACTGTAACATCATTCAATACAAGAAATTGGAAGTATCGAACATTAAGATGTCTGACTAGTGCATTTTCCCCTCCTTGATGTATCCATTAAGGACAATTTTGAAGTCATACACCTTGTCAATTAGTGTAGGTGGAAACACTAGTATTTATTCAATCGTGCGATATGTATCTATCATTTCAGGTAAAGAATATATGTCTTTACTTTTCAAGTTGGAAGAACTTCTTCTGTAGGTTCCATCTATGTCTTCATGGGTGTGTCCTCTTATCCCCAATTTTATGGATAACTAAGGAGATGATGTCTCAATGCCTTTAGGTTGCATACATGGAGCACTGAGAGACATCCTGACCAACAGTGTCCACTTGCACAGATGGAAGCCCGCTTCACCACCACAAATTCCAGGTTCATCATAAGGGTATCCACCACACCAGCTTTCTTTCGAAATACATTGGGTCTTTATCCATGATTTATAAGCCATGTATTATGGTGAGTGCCATTTCAATATTTGAGGCATTTTAGTTTGTTGCATTGAAAACTACTTTTGATTATGTAACGCCTGATTAGACCTTATTCTCTTTACCCTATTTTACCTTGGTGGTTGACATTGTGCCCTAGTAATTGGTCACCCTTATGGATGGGTTTTATACTAGGTGTTCCCCTTGACGAGTCACCGTGCCACTCTCGACCATACCTTTCACTTTCCATACCTCATCCCCTCGTCTCCTTACCTTTTGGGATTTTTGGGTGTATTGACCCAAGAAGGGATTGTCCATGATTTCATGGGAAGAAGGGGCTGAAGCCCTATATGGGAGATATCTAGAAAAATATAAAATCCTAATTATAAACCTTCCAGATGCTCATCGAATGAGGCCTTGAGAAAAATGAAATTCTTCTCCTAAAAATCAAATACCTGCAAAAGAAAATTAACATCATATAAATGTCCCCACTTGTTGAGGTGTGTACACTCATGTAGTGCCACTTTCTTTCCTTGCATATGGCACTCTGTGTAACTCTACCTTCAAGTTTCCTTGTGCTACTTCCCCCCAAGATAATTGATTCACCAATAGGGAGTTCCCAAGGTTTTGGATTATTAATGAACTAATGGCAATAAGTGGGTTTGGAAACAGGATGCATTGAAAACGAAGGTGCAACACACCCTCTACAAAGGCACCCATAAATGAGACACCACGATCCCTTGTATGTCATGAACCCCATGCCCAAAAGTCTTGCCCCCATCCATGTAATATTTTCCACATGTATTAGAAAGTGATTTCAATCAGGAAACACTCCTTGACCTAGGGGATGATTCCACCCAATAGGTCACCTTGTTAACCCTTCCATACCTAAACTTGGTAAGTTGCATAGGGCCTTTAAGAAATTGTTTAATTTGATGAGGTGGTTTTGGATGTACATGCTTAGGTAGCTATTTTATTGAGTTTATTTACTCATCATGATTCATTTGACTTGAGATCCTTGGAGGGCGTATTCATTGTCTTTGTAGGACCTTGTTTGGTGGACATATTTGGAGGAACAAGCCTAGCTCGGGCTTCCTTGGGGATTGAATCCCACAGGTTGGATATTAGGGCCCACACACTAGATTACGATGACATGCCTTTGGAGGCCTAAGAGACATGGAGGATCTCACCTAACCCCTACTACCCAAACGGATTTCCTAAGGAGGCCAAAACGTCACCTTTGAGGGCTTGACGTCACCCTAGGGCTAGGGTTTGGTGGTGTTTGAGGAAACGACACGTTTTGAAGGAGAGAACCCTTGGATCATGGAGGAGAGGGTTTTATTGAATACACTTGGACTTTGGAGGCCTAACACACTCATCTCCAACTCAACTATTTGAGATAAAGTGTCAAAACGTTTCCCTCTAAGGGTGACATCATGCTTTTTCTAGGGTTTCTAATGTGCAAAATCAAATTTTAATTTGTAAAGGGGAAAATTAAGGGTTATTATCCCCTTAATTTGTGGTTTACCCTAAGTTTTGTCGAAAATTTATTATTATAGAATTAGTCTAAATAGAGATCAAACTCAAATAATTTTTTGATAGCTCTCCCATTGTGAGAAGACCACATTGATGAAATTTGTGACCTACTTGGGAATTTCTCTTTATCTCTCTTGGTTACATTATCTTGTGATGGTTTATATTTTCTATTGGATGGATGGATGATGCTCTAGCTCTCTTGGAGGCTTGTTTCTTTATTATGGTGGAATTTTCTTGGTGAATTAGGGCTTCATCTTGTTAATGCTTCAATTAGGTAAGGATTTCATGTTTATTGCTCTCTTTTCTTGGTTGTAAGGTTAATGTGATCATATCTCGGGGAGTATAAGGGCACACAACCCCCTCCAAGTCCATTATAATGGTTTGGAATAATCTATTATGCAAAGGATACTAAGAGGAGTAAAAGGGCTTACACCCTCCCAGGTTTTCCTTGTTGGTTAAGGTTTTCCTTGGGGAGTAAAAGGGCTTACAACCCCAAGGAAGTAACTCATCCAACTTGTTTAATCAAGAGACTCCATTCACCCAATAAAAATACACTTGTCTTCATGCACTGGAGAAATAAATTATTGCATTGGTAATCGTGAAAAGTTGAAATATTGAAATCGTCTAAGTTGGAGTATTTTCTTTGTGGCCTACTATTACTTAAGCCACAAGCGAGTCTCATTTATCCAAGTAGTTCTTGCTTTTGATACAACTGTAATATATAGCCATTAGAGCTACAAAAATCCTAAACAATTTTCCAAATAACTCTCTTTTCAATCGTCAGAAGTTGCTAATAATTTGGCCCTACAATCTACTAGTTCCGGCGCACTTTTTACAAATATATCTCTGAAATAATTGTCTATAACAACCTTACATTGATGCTAAATTATTATACTCTTATACTTGAGTTGCACTAGTGTTCACTAGGCTCTTATCTCTTGCGATATTTATGTGACTTTTAGCATCTTATTTAGTAGATTTAATTGTAATTTTATTGTTGATATATATCATTGTTTATAGCTACGATTAGGGATAACGAAATTAAATTGATTGTACACTTAACATATTATGTGCATACTTTGATTTTTCTTGTGTCTCCGACATGTACTATCATCTTCCACAAGTACTCATACTTCTTGGAAACCATTGACCACAACCAAGACTCATTATCAATCCATCTCTTGCTTAGAAAATTGACCTATAGGGGAATCCATTTATAAGTACCACTTTCCATCTCATTTCCCCCTAGGGTTACTCGAAATTCCCCCGTTAGGTGATCACTTCATCTCTAAAGTGATGTGAATACCTATCTGAGGTGACAATGGCTAGGTATTCTCCTAGTTGTCACCATATCATGGTTTGGGTCTGGCTTTTCCAAACCTACAATTTGTACGATAACATGTCCCACAAATAAGAACCCAACCTCAATAATGATGAAGACACCAAGTAAAGTTAAAAGTGATAGAAACATGAAAATATAACGATTCTTATTATCACTTGTTACATTGTCCAATTGTAACAACAAATGTGGAGGAAGATGTTTAAAATTAAAATTCTAATTTTTTGATCTCCCATGAGTCTACAAAAAATCATCCTTGTACATTCTACATTTTGAGTAAATACATGCGTCTAGTAATGCATTTGAGAGTGGGTTTCTATAACTTCCACTCTCATAAAGAAAATCACCATACATATCAAGGTGTGGGTCTTGAAGGTCCATCAAACACTTTCCAAGGGATGTAATGGTAAATTGTGGTCCCATATATACAAATGGTAGGGGGAAATGACCAAAGCGTCTTTTCGTATGCCAATGTGTCAGCATACCTATCAATAACAAACCCAAGTTTGTTCCTACAATATATTTTGATTTGACACATAGCCTTGGGATTGAAGTCTTTTTTTTGTCCATTTTATCATGGATAATGCTCAAATACTCCTTTGGAAACCACACTGACATAATTTTGTGGGCATAGTAGCTATATCTTCTACACATAAAAATCTTGTAATGTTTGTTGAATCTACCTCGTGCCTTTTATTCCAACTCTTTTGTAGTTGTTGACTTCATCTGTACTTTCAACATGATACATTCACTACATTTACTAAAGTTGGTATTGTTTGGGAATGCCACATCTCGAAAATGAGTATTCCAGATCTTGCTCATTGTTGGTTGTGATATTGATGGGTAATTGAGATTTTGAAGAGCCTCATTGATCTGATTTAACAAATAACTTTGTGTGTAAGTGCCAAGTGGAAGGTAACAATCTTGTAGGAGCATAAATTCCATATTCAAATTGATGTGTTCGGTTTGGTGAATAGTCTGAATTATTCATTGCATTTATGTGCAATATATCTATGGTTTCCATGGTATGTGCACATGATTTTCATGTGTTGGTGTTAACATGAATGGATTTGATGTGTCCATGTTGGAAATAATGTTGGTAGTTATAGAAGGTGCATTGAGGAATCTTATGTATCATGTACCATGCTTTCTTATAAATAATATTCCCGTTAAATCTCATGTCCTTTACTTTTCTAACAATAGGAGGTAGACCATGGCCATGGATCTTTGACATGACAATGTTTGAAAGGAGTGAATTCAAGACAATTTCCCTAATACCTTTTTAATTTATGTGTTCCATACCCCTTCTAGCAACTACAATGGCCTTCCTATCCATATGTTGAAGACAAATCTTTTTTACAACATTCATCTACTGCCAAAAGTCAGATTTCTTTCTCTTCATCTATCTTTGTTTGACATTTTGCAATTTTTTTGTAGCCATGACTCGTTTAATCCTTTTATATGGCCTCATTACATGCATATCATTTGATTCTACATATTTTTCATTACAAATATACCCATCTCATTTGTTTAAGGGTCTTGTGTCCTCTATAACATCCCATATCACCATTTCCCTAGGTGGCTCTTTGAACTTTACCTTGACCCTTAACATCTCACATTTGTTGTCCACCAACTTATTTATTGGCCATCTAACCAAACAATATAGACTTATCCCCAATCCTACATCTTTCACAATTTCTATGTATCTCTTCAACACAAAAACCAAAGTCCATTTCACCTAGTGTTTCACCCTCAACCATGTCATCATCGTGAACTTTAACTATCGTTCCTTTGGAAATGCACATGCTTGTTCTCGTGCATCCATTTGTAAGAGAAACCCTTGTACATGTGAATTTAACCCTATCTTAAGGAATATTTATGGGATGATCATGAAAATGAGGTTCCAAGTATGATTATGGCCAAATCTCATAAGATTCCAATGCACCTTCTAGTCTATGCTCAAACCTTGTTGGATGTGGTAGAGGAGCATCATGTTTTAACACATCAATTTTAACCACTATGGATCCTTTATTTTCCATCCTTCCATGCACCTTATGACCAAACTATCCATTGATCATGGAGGCTTCACCCACCTTCAGTCCACATTGCAGAATATCTACCTTGATTCCCTTAGAAAATGCAGAAGAAACATTTGCACATGTACACCAAATTAAAGAAACTTAGTATTTGCTAAAAAATGATTCAATGTATTATCAATAACACTTAATAGTATTTTCCAAAAAAATAAATTCAATATACTATTAATAACACTTAACACATGCTTTGAGATTTTGATTTACCCATATTGTGCCTTGTTGCCACCTTATACACACCTCAAGTAGCGTGGAATAAATCTTCAATCCATTGGGTGTGTCTTTGGGGGTAAGTCTCATGTCAAGGTGATGTCACTTGATCCTCAACACCTCTGTCTAGGACAACTCCTAGAGAAGCCAAGGGGGTTAGTCCTTAATAAAAGAATCTAAGGCTTGAACTAAAGCTAAGCATAATTATTTTTCTAGGATTTTATTCAAAAAAAAAGAGCAAGACACAAGTAAATCTAAACTAGCAACATATATGACACAAAAATGAATTTGCTTATGCTAGAGATGTAAAGCATACAAAGTACTTGGACAAAAAATGATACAATTTAAGACCAGATGCAAGTACTTGAAAGTAAATGTTGAAATATAGACTAGTGCCAATAATGTAGGTGTTATTGTATGACAATGTGTTGCAATGCTCTTGACAATTTTATCATTACATGAATTATTAATTGAGTTGGTTTATTGTGAAGTGGCTTATGTGACTACAAGCCCACTTATGAGTGTGAAATGTGTGTAAGTGTTGGAGCAGTCAATTTTGGTAGTTAGGCGCAGTAAGCGAGGTACAATGGACCAAGGAAGTAGCGCACGCTAGGAAATAAGGAAAAATAGTGCGACAAAGGGAAAAGGAAGCAACGTGCCAGAAAAGAAGGAAAATCAGCACAAGGAACGGTTGGAGTGAAGACCAAACACACGCAAGGAGTTAGAAAGTGGACAAGTTGAGTCCACTTAGAGATTGTTTTTTTTTTTCAATGTAATGGTTTTGACCCATTTTTTGTAATATAAATAGGATGTATGAGGTAGATAGGAGGCGTCTAAGTCTAAGTTTTTGATACCTTGGCATGATCTTATGTGCGACTAGTCTATTATTGGAGATTCCTTTTCTACTCCGAGTGTTGTTGGGATTTATGGAGCTCATATGGAGTCAGTGTTCAATTATAACTGAGGGTCAGGTCACAAGCTGTGGAGGTTGGTGCGACGCTGGTCAACCTCATTATTCTCAAACCCTATGATGTAATGCATGCAACGCTATTTTGATGAAGAATAAGAAATAAGCATAATATATTTGTGGACATAGCCCGGGGGTGAACCATGGCAAAATGGTGTTTTTATGTGTGTTGTTTTCAATTTACATGATTTATAATGAATGGATAGTTAGATGAATGCATATGTTATGGTTTATTTGTAGCGCGCACTAGTATAATGAATATTATTGAATGGATAAAAAATATATCTGATGAATATTATGGTAGAATGCATGTTAAAATATAAGAATAAGTAAAACAAACATCCCCAACCCCTTCCATGATTGCAAACATTTGCGTCCTACAGTCACCCATCATCCATCTCGGGTGAGACTGCATTGTGCACTCTGTGCGGTGTATCCTTCTGGTTTACCAGAAGGGCCAATGGTGAAAAGAGTTTTGTTGGAAAACTAAGGTAGAACCTGGGTCAGCCCAAACATACAACAAATGGTTCTGTTGTCAGCTGGAACTTAGAAGAACAAGCCGGAATGGGTTTTGATGAAGAAAATGCAGTGGTAAAAAAGGGATGTTCATGCCATGGAATCCTACGAAGCAAGAGATTGAAAGATGGTTGGAGACAAAATAGCGTGAGTTCGCATAGAAAGATAACATAAGTTCCATATATACACCGCGCTAGTACATGCAGAGGTATGTGTTTACTTATTTGCATGAAGCATTTTTATGTTATTTACCATATTTTTTGCAAGAGTGGATACTTAGGTTGAAGGATAATCATCCTACTAATCGGATTAGACAAGTAGAGTGGACCCCTCAAAACATTTCATAATTGGAAAGAGTCAATAACAAATTCACGCATGTAGTGGATTTTTGGTTAGACAATATCATTGCAGGGTTTATTACCGAGTTTGCAGTAGATACAATGAAGTCATATACTGATGTAGAGAAGGATTTCTTGAAAGGACCAAGAGGGAGGTACATCAAGTCACTTTACACGTTGATTAATATCTTATTATATGATAAAGGTGTGATGACCATGGAATCAGAAAACTAGATCACTCTGCACACATGGGGGAGTTGGGGGAAGCACTAAGGAGGATATTAGATATGGAGAATGATCTAGCGAGAGGCTAGAAGAAGGAAGCAATGGAACCCATCATGATGGATGATGAACATACCAGGGAAATAATAAGGAGAGCATGTGTGATGTGTAGCAGGCGATAGTACCAGTACAAGATGAATAATAATAAGAGGGTAGTAGCCGAGCATGAGGGATTTGAAAGTGATGAGGAAGAGGTAGAGGATCTCTGTGCCATGGGGAAGATCGAGGATATCTTGTGCACCACATATGAAAGGAAAACCATAAGTCATAGGTCCGACACAGAAGAAGGCTCTCCAATCCAAATCCGAATTAGTGTGGAACCCACAACCCCATGTGCGACTAAGACAACTAAAGAAGAAAAACCAGTTAACCAACAAGTGATTAGTGGTCGAATGATTTTTACAGGACGTGGGTCTAGTGGAAGTTCAAGAAGAAGTTTAAGTTTGGCAAGCAACAGTCAAGTTTCTACACTGCGCGGAGGTGGTAGTTCAGTAAGTTTCATAATTACAGGACAAGAACCAACTATTAGGTTTCCTAAGTTCCAAGGAGAAGAGTCAGAAGACCCAAAGAAGCATCTTTTCATTTGTGAAAAGATTTGGACAACTAAGAAAATTATAGATTAAGATACAAAGGTTGCGTAGTTGGTAATCACATTCATAGACTACAAACTAGATTGGTACATGGGCCTCACAGTAAATAACCAGACATGAGAACCTACAACTGTTGTAGAGGTAAAGAGGAATCTAATCAACGAATTTCAGAAGCCAAGTTCAGAAGACCAGTTCATGAATGAGATGATAGAGATTAAGAAGAAGCCAAGAGAATCAGTCTGGGAGGTTGACCAGAAATTCAAAAGGTTAAAAGGTAAATTGAAGTTCTATATTACTGATATGCAACATAAACAATTGTTTGTAAATTCTTTGTTGCCACACTTGAAGTATCATTTGAGACAACATAAATTCCAGAACCAGGTTGAGGCTCTGTAGGCAACATTACAACTAGAAGAAAATTAGTACAATCATATAGATCCAACTGTGGAAGAGATGAGGGAAGATATGAAGAACCTTACATTTCAGTTAAATCAGAAGAAAGGTAAGGAAAAGAGAGAATATGTTTGGTGTACAATGTGTAGGACATAAGGTCAACATAAGAATGAGTGTCCATTATTTGTGCAGTATATAGGAGTGGGGATGCCAAGCCCCTTATCTTCAGGAGGACCATGGTGTGAGATCTATAAAGTAAATGGACATGATCCTTATCATTGTCCCATGATGCAGAAGTACCAGACAGTACCAACGAGTACATTTTGTAATTTTTGTAAATCAGTTGGAAATGAAGACAAAGACTATAGAACTTTGGAGATGGTGAAAGAGAGGATTTCATATACTTATAGGGTACAAAATGAGCACATAACTGGAGAACTTGCACAACACCCAAAATTTAGTAACACACAATAGTTTGCATCACAACCAAAATACACTAACGCACAACAGTTTGCAACAAAACCGCAGTGCAATAACGTGCAACTGTTTGCATCCCAACCATAATACAATACCGCACAACAATTTCAAGAACAACCTAAGTATATTGTGCAGCCTCAGTACAATAATGTGCAACCAAAATATAATAAGGGACCCTATTATAATACACTACACGAAGATAATCAGGGGAACAGAGGAGGCTTCAAAGGAGGAGGCCACGGAAGAAGAGGATTTGGAGGTAGAATAGGACCAATAGTTTGTCATAACTGTCAGAAACATGGACACTATGTAAGAGATTTTCCACAACCACCAGTGACATGTATGTATTATCACACAACATACCATGAAATAGAAGATTGTCTGACACTTCTGACAAAGATACATGACAAGAGGAACCAGAACAATCAGAATTCCCAATGGATTGTTATAGAAAACAAAGAAGAGGATTGGAAGAAGATTGACATAGTTACTAGAGGTGGAGCCAAGGTAGGAGAAGATGCAGCCAAGAAAGATGATGATCGGTACCAATGGTTAAAAAAGAATACAACATTTGAACAAACGTTTGATGCATGCAAAGAGAAGGAGATATTTAAGGAGGCTAGGCGGGAGATTTCGAAAGAAAATATTGTGTCCACTTCAGGGACAAAACCAATAGATGATGTACCGGTGTATGACATGCCTCCTTTATTTGATCAGACCAGAAAAGAGCGAACTTCAGAGAAATAAGTAACTTAAGAAGCATTTTTGGGTCTTTTTTAAAATTTATGAATGATAGAAATTATTTACAAATACTGCAAAATATGCTAGAAAAGTGTAATTATGGGGAAGAAGGGGTAAAAATAGTGAATCGAATCAGGAAGAAATGAAGAAAAAATAGAGAATTCAGGTTGAATGCAAACATTGTTGATTTTAATATGGGGGATATCATACTAGACTTAGGATTTGAAGTCAATGTTTTGCCAAAGAAGACATGGGAAGATATGGGAGAACCTCAATTGGGATACTCACCTATTTAGTTGAGGTTAGAGAATCAACATAGCGTGGTGCCAATTCAAAGATTGAAAAGGATTCCAGTAGATCTAGACGGTGTGTGCACCATGGCAGACTTTGAAGTCATTGACATAGTGGATAACAATTCACCATATCCAACACTATTGGGTCTAGATTGGGCTTTTGATAACTAGACTATTATCAATCTGAAGACAAGGAATATGATATTTGAGTCTAGAGAATACATATTTATTATGCCATTAGATCCATCAGAAGGAAGAAGCTACATAGAACCCGTGACAAAATTTATTTTTACAGAAGATGTAAATAATCTTTACAGAATTACCACGCGTGAAGAGGATTACATCAACCCAACTGCAGATGGAATGCTTAGTTGGAGGAGTATTAGTTCTTGTGATTCATAATCTGAAATAGGACTAGAAAACTAGCAGCAATGGTTGCATGAGTTATCTACCAGAAGATGCGCCAGAATGACACATGTGCTAAGATGGGTTGGTATAGAGGTAAGATAACCTCCTACTTTTTATGGTCTAAGTGACTTAGAACAATTTTTAATGAAGTTTGAGGTAGAGGTTATGGAAAATTAGAGATTACCAACATTAGATATTGGTTTGAAAGCTACACCTGCAATATGGTGGGGAAAACATAAGGAGAATATTAATAGCTGGTTTCATTGCAAGATATTACTGCGCGTTAGATTTGGCGCAGATCAGGAGAACAAATTTTTGGAAAAATATGATGGATTTGGACAACCCAAAGAACATGTAGATAGGTGGATGGTTTAGTATATATTTATACCACTGGAAGAATGGCCACACCATTTCATTCACACACTAGAAGGCATTCCAAGGAAATGGTATATAGAACAGGAACATTGCAGAGAAACTACAAATTGAGAAGAAATGAAACATAAATTTGTGATTACATTTTCCTTTGAACATGAGAGCCCAGAGATAGATACATCACTGAAGGTGGTAATAAATAAGATATTTGAAGAACCTGAACTTGAGATTGTAACAACATATAAGAAGAAACAAACTGCCAGATAGCTATTACCCTGTTATCATGTCATTAAAGAAGAAGACCTGGATGAAGATAACCCAAGCAATATCCATATCCCTGAAGTCGAAGGAAAAAGGGAAGTAGAAGGTCCAAAGCTAGATTCAGAAGATTATGATGCACCATTAAAGATAAAGAAGGTAAATATTGGAACTGCAAAAAATACGAAGATTTCTTGTATTGGGGACTATTGGGACAATCAAACTGTAGAAAGAATCACAGAGTTACTGCGTGAATACAGTGATATGTTCCAAACAACATTCTCAGAGATGAAAGGGGTTAGCATGAGAACTAGGAGAGATGAAGATCCCTTTGAAACCAGATTGTAGACCCATAAGACAAATACCTTACATGATGAATCCAATTTACAAGGAGAAGGTGAAGGAATAAATTGACAAGATGATGGAAGCTAGTGTCATAGAACCTGTGGAAGAATTAGAGTGGATCATCCCTATGATAGTGTAGGAAAAGAAGCAAGGGGGAATCACGATCTGTGTGGACTTGAGGAAACTAAATGATTCTTGCTTACATGATCCTTTCCCTACTCCTTTCATAGATGAAGTTTTGGAGAATGTAGGTGGTCAATAAGCTTATTCATTTACATATGGATTTTCAGGATATCATCAGACAAAAATAGCACAGGAAGATTGAAACAAGACAACATTTTATACATAATGGGGATCATTTCAGTACACAATTATGCCATTTGGATTAAAGAATGCACCTGCAATTTTCTCGAGGGTAGTAGTAGCATCTTTTAAGGACTTCATTCATAAGTTATTCAAAGTTCACTTGGATGATTGGATAGTGTTTGGTTTATAGAAAGATCATGTTGAAGTATTAAAGATGACGTTGGACAGATGTAGACAGTGTCAGATATCATTAAACATTAAGAAGTGCATTTTCGGCGCACCTTTTGGAATTTTGTTAGGGGATGTGGTGTGTAAACAGGGTCTACTAGTTGATCTTGCTAAAATTGTTATCCTAGTTAATTTACCACCACCAAAGTCAGTGCGCCAGTTGAAGAGTACAGTTGGTAATATAGGGTACTACATGAAGTTCATAAGAAGATATGCACATATTATTGTGCCAATGGAGAAGCTGTTGAATAAGGACAATAAGTATCAGTGGAATGATGAATGCCAACAAAGTTTGGATATTTTGAAGGACAGAATGGTTAATGCACCAATTCTCATGTTTCCAGATTGGTCAAAATAATTTCATGTACATGTGGATGCATTTGCAATAGCATTAGGAGAATTATTGACCCAACTAGACAAAGGTGATATATATCACCCTATTGCATTTTCAAGTAGGAAGTTATCATATTCATAACATAACTACAACACTACAGAAAGGGAAGGATTAGCTATGGTATATGCTTTGCATAAATACAAACATTACTTCTTAGGGAAACATTTTAAGATGTTTACAGATCATTTTTCTCTGAGATATTTAGTCAATAAGACAATGTTGGGGGGACAGATATGTAGATGTCTACTCTTATTCCAAGAATTTGATTTTGAATTTGTGGTGAAGCCGAGAAGATTGAATGCAGGACCTGACCACTTGTCAATAATTACTAATGGAGAGGAACCAAGTAGTTTGGAAGACAAATTTCCTAATGCTCAACTATTTTTAGTACAGATTGTAGATGAATATTTTGCTTACATTATTGATTTTTTGAGTACAAGAGTGGCCCCAAGAGAATTTAATACTGCACAGAAAAATAACTTGGTAGTAAGAGATGAAGATTATCAACTAGCTGCAGATCATTTATACAAACTTGGAGTAGATAACATCTTGAGGAGATGTTTTATGGAGCATGAAAGGACTGTATTTTTAGCACGACACCCCCTCATGCAACAACCAAGATGGGAGTATGAGGACTCCCATAAGAGGTAGAACTAGTTACTTCCATCGTCACTCATCTAACAAAATGAAATTCAGGTGAATTCACCTCAGGAGGGCCTATCTGAATAAGAAGTGACACTGATAAATCAGTGATCAGAGGGTTTGCGGGCCTAAAGCCTTCATCTTCAAGGTAAAAAATGGTCGAATCCTCCGGTGCAGAAAATTATTCTCTAGGATCTGACTCAAGTACAGTTTCCTGTGGCTCGATCACTTCAAAAGAACCCTGTTGATCTAGCCTTCACCTCAATGGTGGCGGAGATGGCTCCAAAGTAATTGACGGTAGACCCCGAAGCCTACGTGAATGACGTAGTTGTTGATATTCCACCTTGTGAAATGATAAACCAAAACTCTAAGGTTAATCTAGCATGAAACATAGAGCACACACTAAAAAGTTCCTAGCGACAAATCAAGAAATCAACTTACTGGAAGGAAGAACAGTTACGCCAATCAACACTAGAGCAACTTACTGGTGCAAGTGTAACTTGAACATGGAAACACCCTTCGGGTATACTTTTCAAAGTGCGATCCAACGTCTTCCCTAGGTACCGTGGTATACCCCCGCAGTCACCCGTGTATGTCCCTAAAAAAAGGTAACTAGGTTTCCAGCTCACAGTCAGTCACCAGGTGGGTACAGTTGACAGTCAGGCCGATCGTAATGAGTAGGATAACAAAGTCTGAAGCCTTTCAAGGGTGTTGAAGGAAAATGGTATAGAAGACAAATGAGGATCTCAAATGGATTCAAGGTCCACGAAGCTTCGTACTCAAATCCGTTCAGTGAAATCCCAGGAATGACCCTCAATATACGATTCCCACTACATTTGGTCTGGCTGTGGAGGGGTTATCTCCTCTACCTTTCCTGACGTGACCTGGTGTTTAGCCCCTGTGTTAAAGGGGGTTCTCGTATGACACTTATGAAATTGGAATTTCACACTCCCTATCGCAGACTCTTATGTTTTTTTAAGCGGCCTTGAATATTTTCCTCTCCACACCTATTTCAAGGCCCTAAAGCCTAGACTACTTGGTGAACCCTACAAACAAAAGTCTAGTTGATTTTAGTGTTAATCATTGATTTTAAGTGGCTTGATTTACTCAAAAGGGTACGAAAGTGAAACTTATGGTGTTTTCAAGAGACGAAAGAGAATAAATAAAATCTTTTAGAAAATTCGTGCAGAAAACAAACTACGTTCTACAACTGAAAAATTAGCTTTTAAACTTTGTAAGTGCAAAATTTTCAAAATATATTCCAAGATCCTAAAATGAAAAAAAGTTTCCTAGAATGTGCTTTTCGTTTCAAAATGCAAATGCAAACTACTAAAATTTCAAGGAAATAACGTACAAGGAAATTTGGAAAAGGAACTCTTTTCTTTTGTAATAAACAACCTATGCTACAAATACCAAACAAAAATGCATAACAAAATGCAACAACATTTTTTTGATTTTTTGAATGCTTAGAAAAGAAAATAACCAGTAAATGATATTTTTTCATTTTTCAAAGCACAAACAAGGGAAAGAGAAAACAAACCCAATACTGATACAAACCCTAAGCCATTGCTTGAAAGCAGAGATTCACTTGAATCCATAGGAGGATATAACGCTTATAAGTTCACCCTGAACCTTGAAAACAAACAAAAGAAGTAAAGAAGCAACAAAGGTTCTTTACAAATTACAAGATAAGCCGAGTCTTTAACCCAACCAAACACAATCAACAGAGATCATGAAGAGTTCAGGAAGGCCTGAGAAGCAAACAGATTCTTTCCAAGAAAGAAAAAGTCTTTTTAAAAACCCTTTCGAAACACAGATATGCGTGCTGTGCACAAGCAACCCGTGTATGTACGTGGGTTATATACTATGCAAAACACATATGTATGCGTTCTATACAGAGGATAGGGCACACACACCTGTACAAGTTTAAAAAAAAGAGAAAGTTTGGACAGAAAACTGGGCAAGGGAGGCTGGTAGGCACCTGTAAGGTGACCAGAGACCAAAACTTACTCAAAAAAGTCAAAAAGAAACTGAAAAATCAAATCAAACCAAAATCTCCCACTAAGACCCTAGATGGACTCCCTAGTGGAGATGCCAATTTTGCTATGGGGAAATTCCCCCTAAACTGGGTCTAAGGAGTAGGCAGAGAGATAACTCCCTTAAAATATTGACTTATCTCTAATATACCCCAAAAAAATATAGACTAAGTGATAAGAGAAAGAGAGAAGAGAAGGTTAATGAGTTCACCTTGAATTGTTACAGTTGATGTAGACCTATTCCACTTGTTGTTTCCTCTTAGATCACAGATCTCCTCCAAAAACTGACCTGCAAGGGGTTAAGAATACAATGCAACAATATATACAATCTCTAATAATCACTTGAAATCCTAAATATAGATATAAATGATCAAATTAACAACATATACACATAGGGTTTTGGGACAAAGATAATCTCTTTTATTCAAATTCAAGATGAAAGGCTACAACCTTTGCTAGCATACACCACTCTACGAACCAAGTCCGGGCTCCTCTGTCATGGCTCAAAGTGCACCAATCCCACATAGAATTCTCACAATCAACATGCCATCAAGGGAAGAAGGAAAGGTTGCATAGGGAGAATGGCTGGAGGGGAAATCTAAGGCTAAAACTCAGAGCATGATGCAAAACTTGGGCAATGAGAGGGAAAGGATTTTGGCAGAGTTTTCTTGTTCTCTTGTTCATATGTCTAAATGACTCCCCAAGACCTCTTTTTATATGAGAAAAATATTGTTATTTGGTTCGGGGACGAGCTACAAGAGTTAAAATGGTTAGGAAACCCTCCATAGTCCGTAAACTCCGCCAGAATCCGCATAATTTTATATTTTTTGCAACTTTTGGAGGTAAACGCGGGCTACTTAACATGCAAAAATCATATGTACATGGGATAACTAGTATGCAACATGCATGTGGACGCAGGCTATTAGTGCAGAAAAGCGTGTACATTATCCAAAAAATGTTTTCTTAGAAGGAAACCTTAGTAATATTTCTGGAAAAGTATGCAAATGGATGGGCCAATGTCTTGGATGCATAGATGTGGAATTTCCAGACTACACAAATTTTTCCTTACCACCACCCCTGGTTATTTGGATGAGGGCCCATGCAATATGGGAGAATCCCAACACAAACCTACGATAGAAATTGGAAAGGCCTAAGAAGTTTCGAAGCTTAGTGAGCATGGTTGGGGCTGGCTAGTCATGGATGACTTGGATCTTGGATGGATCAACATGCACACCATGCACATCAACAATGTAGCCTAGGCACTAGACCCTGTCCATGCCGAAGGAGCATTTTTCCAAGTTGGCATATAACTTGTGTTGCCGTAGAGTTTGCAAAACCTGTTGAATATGCTGCAAGTGTTCTTCCCAAGTCTTTTTGTAGATGAGGATGTCATCCAGATACACCACCACAAAAGAATTAGTGAAAGGCTGCAAGATATCGTCCATCATCCTCATGAAAGTTGTTGGGGAATTTGTCAAACCAAAGGGCATGGCCAACCATTCAAAAATACCTCTTTTGATTTGAAGGAAATTTTCCATACATATTTCTGCTCTATTGGGACCTGATGGTAGCCAGAATTCAGATCAATATTACTGAATTATTTGTCCCCCTTGAGTTGATCAAGGAGATCGTCAATTCGGGGAATCAATTACTGGTTCCTAACAATGATTTTATTTAGGGCCTGATAATCAATGCAGAGTTGTCAGGTCTCGTCTTTCTTCTACAATAACATGATTGGGCTTCCACAAGGTGATGAGTTGGGTTAGATGTGCCCCTTGTGGAGAAGTTTTTGGATCTTAGACTTGATCTCCTCATTTTCTAGCAGAGAGCAGTAATAGACTAGCCCATTGGGTAGCGGTGCGTTATGGGTCATATCGATGGGATGCTTGACCTAACAGTGCAGAGGTGCCCCAGTAGGTGATGAGAAGATGTATTTGTATTCTTCCATGACCTTATCCACTTGCTTCTATTGCATGGAGAGGTCGGTCGCGGAGGCCATGGATGTGGCTGCAACCTTTTTCTCACTCTGAGAGCAAATTACAAAGAATACAAACTTCTCGATCTAAGAAATGATCTTCCTGCATTGATTGACAAAGATCAAGAAAATAACACTAGGTGTGACTACCTCGAGTATCCTACATAATTCCCTGTTCAAAGTAATAATAACACTGCGAGGCCTAGACTCATATACAACATGAAGTTTCCATAAAGAAGGTTGGCCCAAAAGAACATAAAAAAATTCAAGGGGAGCAACATCACACAATACCTCATCTTTGAATGGCTTGATGTCGTATGATAGGAGGCACGGTTGACTGATGCGAATATCACTTCCTTGATGAAGCCATCCGATGGTGTAGGTTTGTGGGTGTGACATTGTCGACAAGGATAGACTCTTGAAGACCTCTGCTGAGATGAGGTTCTTATGGCTACCACTATCGATGCTGAAGTGTAACAAAGTGCCTTTCACCCACATCTATGAATGAAAGAGACACTCACATTCCTCTGGATCATCAGGTTCACTGGGATGGATCTCGGTGGTAGCAACAATGGCACTAGGTTCCGCTTCAATGATCCATCTCCCCTTTTCTGGTTATGACTCAGTATCAGAACCCATATGTGTTTCAAAGGATTTTACCTCAATCACCAATGACTACTTTGAGCGACAATCAACAGTGTTATTCCAAGGGATCTTATGGAAGTCACACCACTTCCCGCCATCTTTATTCATCTTCCCATTTTCCTTCTTTGCTTGCAGCTTGGACTAGTTGTTTTGAGGTTTCCCATCTTTTCTCTATCCTTTGTTCTACAGGTTGGGGTCACCCTTGCCCTGATTTTACTGTGAGGGGTTCCCAAACCCAAATTGTCGCATATTTTGTTTAATCTTCTGCTTGATTTTGATGGCATATCGATAGGTCGTGCCCAAGGATGAGATGTCCAAAAAATCCATTTATGTCTGGATGTATCTATGCATACCACCGCGGTACTTGAGCACCAGATTTCGCTCAGAATATTTGATACCCATCTTGGTGTGCAAGGTATGAAAGACATTAGTGAACTCTGACACTGTTTGGTCTCTTTCCTGCCACAATGTGGTCCATCTTGTATACAAGTCATCATAACTTCCAACATGGTAGTATTGTTCCTTAATAGAATCCCTTAAGGAACCCCAAGTGGGTGCAACTACAAATAATGTGGACCCCTCTATTTATTTTTGCTCACAGGATGTCTCCCACCAATATTTGACATCGGGGATGACCTTGAGGAAAGAAAATGTAATATTTTCTCTATTGGAAAAGTTGTGGACAGAAAAATACCCTTCTAGAAGGTTTAATCATTTATCTACAACATCCACATCTATTTGAACTTCAAATATAGGAATATCAAAATTGATTTGTACCTTGAAGGGGGTGCCGCCGTTGCTTGAGGTGGATGCGTCACTTTTCGACAACCATCAAAGGATTTGTGCAAAGCTATCCATCATCTCGTTCCTTTGTCGCTCAAGGGATTCCTCGAGCAACATTTTGAAAGGATCTCCTGTCCCGTCGTCTTTATTTTTGTCCGCCATGGACGATTTCTTGGGCATGTGAGAGCAATTGTCTTCAAGAGAAACAAGCTCGAGACCCAACTCTCTATACCTTGACCATGTCGGGGACATGCATTAAAAAAAGACAAGGAGCATACCACTATGATACCACTGGTATGGATTTATGAGCAGAACAAAATGAAACCACAAATTTATAATATTAGCACAGAGACATATTGAACACTAACAAAGATACAATGAAACTTGACTTCTATTAAATAAGAAATATGCTGAAAACTGTAAAATGCAGACTGAAACAAGTTTGCTAGAATGGTGGCAGCTTATCTCTGAGAAGAGATGTGACAGCTACGCTCATTCACAAGAAGATGAGTACACTAAGGCTCTGAAGACATTTTTACAATAATCATGAATTCCAAAACCCTATATGTCCAAAAACCTAACCCTAGGAGATGAAGTGCCAAAAGTCATGTGGGCCTCGTTGGGGTAAGTTAGTACATCAACTTCCCGGGGTCGTAACTTTTGCATACAATCTCTGTTTAGGGAACATGATAGCTCATTGGAAAGGTATCGAAGAGGAGATTCATTTTTGGGGATTAATTAAAACCTTTGGATGTTGTTGAGATTCCCAATCGTGAAAAAATGATGTTTAGTCCCTTAAAATGGCCCCGAAAGTTCGAGACCCGAAAAACTGTTAAAAATAGTAAATTGTCAAAATATTGTTTTGAGCCAGTTGGACTAGGTGGGTGGCCACTGATATCCTCCTGGATCACCTCTAGCATACATGTTTTCTGATTTGGTTTCCTCAAATTTAGGTTTGGGATGACAAAGCTAGTGGTTTGTTCTACAAATACATTGAAAACTCCATTTTTATGAATACCTCTCAATATATCTATTGTTTACATTATTTTTATATAGGCTACACAAATATGT
>JASDQU010244518.1:133666-147040 GCA_032191745.1 Picea mariana
AAGGTTGGAAGAATGCAAGAAAGCTTAAAGGAACTAGCTATTCAAGAAAGAAGTATGTCCACTCAGGATGTGTTAATAAAAGGGATATTAACTTCAGACCCTTTGAGGGCACCTCAATAGTGCAAAGCCACTGCACTAAGAGAAAATAAGAATAAGAATGGAAAGACGATTCCAGGAAAGAAGGCAAGGAAGCTCAATAAAAAGAAATCTAAGTTGGAAAAGCTGGAAGAAGATACAAAGACCAGATGGAAGACTTCGCAGGCTAGAACCTCGCAAGAGGCGGGTTTGTAGAATTTGAACCTCGCTGGCACAACATATCCATGCAGAATGGGACTTCGCCTTGGAGAATTTATATGACCGTTGGAGGTTCCCCGGCTGTTAGAATGACACTCCAGAACGGTTAGAAAACACATTTATGGGATGATGGACCACTTTTGGACATTGATACCATGTCATCACTGATAGATTTACATTGATGGAGGCATGTCCTGGCCATTGGAAGATTCGTTACGATACCCCATTTATTTAACTCGTCGGACGTTGCGCCGGGACCACTTTTCACTACCTGTGATTAACTAAGCCAAGAAGAGAATTTTTTGTGTGTCGAGCTATGTTATTTGAAACTAGACCCTGCCTGTCTGTTTGTCTATGTCGACCTGCCTGTTTAAAAGATAGAATTTCAGGTGAACCTAGTGAATTAGAAAAGTCTGTCGAGGAAGTTCTTAAGAAGCTAATGGCCGACAGACTAATATCTGAAGGTGTCCAAGCGTCGTTGATTAGGGGACTACAAGCTTCCCCTTTGACTGGACATCATTCTAGCCGTGTTAATCCCGTGACTGAGAAACGAAGTAAACACCGTGGTGATCTGGCTAATGTGAAGCAGATACCGTCAATCCTACCCAAGTATATCCCACCTTTGGTTGGCGTTTTTAACCGCGAAAACATTCCTCGAGATTTCGAGTATGTCATGTTCACTGCATACATTTTGAAAGGAATACGCATAGTCAAGAGTCAGTTAGGACAGATCCCGCTATTAAAGAACAAATTATGACTTCAATTTAGGAGACAGGAAGAACTACTCTATGTTAGCGCCCCACCGCTACTTGACAAAGTCAACTAGAAAGAAGCCTTGACTCATCTCACAGCCATGGATTAAGGGGTTGGCGTAGTCCACCATGCTGAATGTGATGAGGATCCCACATTTTGGCCACCACCAGAAGGTTAACGCTTGCATTAAACTCCTCCTGTCATGCTATGATGGCGGATACTTGTGGCTCGATCGAAGGATTATTGTGGATCCAACATTGATCCATTGGATCACAGGCTTAAGTGTGAAGGGCCCTGACCCTTAGTAGTTTTATCCAGGGAAGGCCTCGGACCATTCCTCGGCATCACATCAAGGAAGCTTATAGAGAAGTAGAGAAAGGAAAGTTAGGTTACAAGGTAGCCTCTATACAGGTTGGTGCAGTGCGCCTCGCTTGCCAACTCATAGCTGGCAAGCTTGTGAGGAAGAACCACCCCACACAAGTCACCGGGTTCGTGGTGGACCTTGCAGGAAAATGTGTGGAGGGAATGCAGATGAACTGGGCGAACTACCTCGTCAATGAGCTAGAGAAGGATTGTCGCAAAGCCCAAGATTTGGGATATGAATTCTATTATAGTTGGCTGATCATTTTGATCACAATTGTCGCTTGGAAAATGTCTGAAGGATCCACCTTTCCAGAGATCAAGCCATCGTAGTCGTTGGCCACTAGGTTTTCCACCCAGTGGTACACCAATGACATGACGAAGCAGTGGTAGTCCAATGCAGTGTTTCATGCATACTATCAATAGTTGAAGGTTTCCATCAAATCATTTGTGCGCATGAAACCGCACACCCTGCACCAATACCGACCAATAGAAAAGTTTCACGCAGATCCTCATTTCATCTACATCACTGTGCGCAGAGATGAGAACAAGGAAGAATTATAGTCCTACTACAAGCTAACGGATGATGACATGGAGAAGATTACAAAGGAATGGCCATATGAGTTTCTTGTACCTGTCGCTGATGCAGAATTATCTGACTCAAATACCATAGGAATCCTCATAGTTACACAAGTTGAGAATGTCGGATAGTCCAGTGAGATGAAGAAGAAGAAAAGGCAGGAGGAAGTCCAGGATATAGAGAGTGATGAAGAGGACAACGCTTATGAAGATAACGGGTTTGGCTCGCTCAGAGGAGGATGAGAAGATGAAGCAGAAGGACAGGGAGGAGGAGATGAAGGAGAAGAAGATCATGGAGGAGGTGAAGCCACCACCCCTCCACTTGAGGATCCCCCTGTAGGGACAGTAACATCGCAAAAGAGGAAGGTTTCTCCCAAGAAACCCTCAGCAAGGAAGAAGACACACGCTAATAAGCCCCAGTTAGAGGCCACGCTCACTGAGGACAACATCAGTCTGGTCCACAGAGCTATGAAGGATGCTTCCAAGGAAATCTTGTAGAGATATGGAGAGAATAAGGAGGAGCTATATGGAAGGATAGAGAAGGAATTGAAGGAAGTATAGCAAGTTTTCTGTTTGGTCTGCGTAGTACCCACTGCGCCTTCCTCGTCACAGACTGTAGAATTGGGAGATGAACCAACCCAATTAAGAAGACTCACATATGAAATAGAAACTCGGTTCTAGAGAGTCTAGGAAGAGAAGGAGAAGGCTACAAAATCCTTGAAATAGGAGAAATATGAAGTCCTAGTGCAATTACGAGGAGCGCAGGAAAATGTAGAAGCCCAGGAAAGCGAGAAAGAAAAGCTTCAAGTGAAGCTCTAGGAATAAAAATCCTAGCTACACAGAGAAAAGGACCAGTTGCTTGCAGAGTGGGCCATGGTCAAAGAAGTGGTGAGTACATCATGTCACTCTGCGCCAGGATTGGCATAGGAAGGACAAAAGTTGGTCGAATCTCAAATAGTGAAGCTCGGAGCTTCAAGCTAGGATAACAGAATTGGAGGCCCAAACAGTACCGAGCACCCCGCAGGAGGTGCGTGACTAGAGGGAGGAGACCGCTAAGAACACACTAATAAGGGTAATATCCCTCGCCTCAGAATGCAAACAACTGAGTAATAGAAGTGCACAGACATATGAATGCCTCGTCGAAGATCCGAAGCTAAGGAAGTTTGAAGCGTAGTTACAGGAGGCGCAACAGCAAGCATTTTTTGTGCAGGCATAGATGAAGCTACTCACTACAGTAGAAAGAAGGATGAGATCCCAGGAGTAGCGCATAGTACAGAAACAGATCACTTCCCTCCAGGGTAGGGTAATGGAAGTGATGTAGAAGCTACAACCTGTGCAAGATCAATCCTGCAAGGTGTTCGAAGAGATTGATGGACATGGCTCACAATTAGATCAAGTATTTGCAACAGTAGAACATCGCCTAAAAGAGCCTGTTATAGAGCAGATGATCTAGGAGATTGCTGAGAAGGAGGCTCAGGAGAACCAACAAGTCGAGGTCGCTCGAGTTAAGCTCGAGGCCTCTGAAGCATCATTGTCTATACTTGAGTGACTCGAGACGAGTCACAGGTGAGTGTTGGGGGCATGTTGGCCCTCGACCAAGTTTTGAGGAAACATTGGTCAGATTTGGCCCACTTTTAGACTTTGACATGATGGTCAAAGACCGAGCACCCAGGTGGAGCTGAGATCGCAAATCTCACTTATTTTGCGAGCTATGTGGACCCAGTAAGGGGTTCTTTAGGTTTTTTGTAATGGGTTATGGGATTTCGACCCATGGGGTTTTCCCATGTTTAGGCCTTATTGTAAGGGTTTGTAAAAGTATAAATAAAGAAGATTTTATTGTAAAAGAAGGGAGATAGATGGCTAAGTGAAAGTAGTTCAAGTGGCTTTGTGCAAGTGAATGTAGGTGTGTTAAGGCTTTGTGCTTGATAGCGAGTTGGCTCTGTTCCCTAACCTAATTTTGGAAGGAGGATCTAGTGCTTAGTGCGTAGATCTCATGTCCGGTGCAAAGCTAGACTCTGTTTCTTAGTGCACAGGAGTAACTGAATGTAAGATATTGACGAATAATAAAGAGGCGAAGCGGTTGGTGGACATAGCCCCACACTAAGGTGAACCACGTACATCTGGTGTCTTATGGTTTTATTTGTGCAACGATTATCTCTGTTACGTTTGCTTAGTTCTTAGATTAGATATTTAATTGATATGTATATGATGCTTTAATGCTTTGCTTATGATAAATTGCTAGATATGATTCATAGTGCTAAGTGCTAAGTGTTTGAAGTGCATAATCTTTGTTGTTACTACACTAGATCTATCCTTGGGTATGTTCTGTGATATTAGTAAGGTTAATGAACTAATGCATTATTGCTTCCTAAGCATTAATAGAATACTCTGTGAAGTGTTATTATCACAAATCTATGTCCCAACCTTGTTACAGACACCTACGTCCTATAACCCCCCCTGCTTATACCTCGGGTGAGACTTCACTTGCTTCGCGGGTGTTGCCGAAAGGGTTGGTAGTTGGGGTTTTGTTGGTGCGTTGTTAAGCGTTGAACCCTGGTTCTACCCCTGTGCCAACAACAGGGTCCACTATCTAGGATACATTGTTTATTCACATGGTGTGCATGTTGATACATCCAAGATCCAAGTCATCTATGACTGGCCATCCCCAACCACACTCACTGAGCTTCGAAACTTCTTAGGCCTTGCCAATTTCTATCGCAGGTTTGTGTTGGGATTCTCCTATATTGCATGGGCCCTCAGCCAAATAACCAAGGGTGGTGGTAAGGAAAACTTTGTGTTGGGATATTATCGCTTGAAAATTCCACATCTATGCATCCAAGACATTGGCCCATCCATTTGCATACTTTGCCAAACATACTGCTGAGGTTTCCTTCTAAAAACCCATTTTTTGGATAATTTACGTGCTCTGTTGCACTAATAGCCTACGTACACACGCATGTTTCATACTAGTTATCCCATGTACATGTTCTTGTTGCATGTTAAGTAGCCCACATTTACCTCCAAAAGTTGCAAAAAATATAAAATTGTGTGGATTCTGACGGAGTTTATGGGCTATGGAGGATTTCCTAACCATTTTACCTCTTGTATCCCATCCCCAAACCAAATAAAAAAAAAATTCTCATATAAAAAGATGTCTTGGGGATTCATTTAGACATATGAACAAGAGAATAAGAAAACTCTGCCAAAATCCTCTCCCCCTCATTGCCCAAGTTTTGCATCTTGCTCTAAGTTTCAGCCTTAGATTTCCCCTCCAACCATTCTCCCTATGCAACCCTTCCTTCTTCCCTTGATGGCATGTTGGTTGTGACAATTCTATGTGGGATTGGTGCACTTGGAGCCATGATAGAGGAGCCTAGACTTGGTCCATAGAGCGGTGTTCACAAGCAAAGGTTGTAGCCTTTCATATTGAATTTGAATAAAGAGACTATCTTTGTCCCAAAACCATATGTGTATATCTTGTTAATTTAATCATTTATATCTATATTTATGATTGCAAGTGATTATTAGAGATTGTATATATTGTTGCATTGTATTCTTAACCCCTTGCAGGTGAGATTTGGGAGGAGTTATGTGATATAAGAGGCAACAACGAGTGGAATAAGTCTACATCAACCATAATAATTCAAGGTGCACTTAATAACCTTCTCTTCTCTCTTTCTCTTATCACTTAGTCTAGATTGTTTTGGGGTATATTATATATAAGTCAATGTTTTAAGGGATTTATCGCTCTACCTATTCCTTAGACCTAGTTTAGGGGGGATTTCCCCATAGCAGAATTGGTGGCTCCACCGGGGAGTCTCTCTAGGGTCTTAGTGGGAGATTTTGGTTTGATTTGATTTTTCAGTTTCTTTTTTAGGTTTTTGAGTTTTCTTAGTAAGTTTGGGTCTTTGGTCACCGTCCAGGTGCCTACTAGCCTCCCTTACCCAGTTTTATGTCCAAGCTTTCTCTTTTTTGAAAACTTGCAGAGGTGTACGTTCCCTATCCTCTGTATAGTTGCATGCATACATATGCATTATGCATAATATATATCTCGCATGCATACGTGGTTTGTTTATGCACAACACGCGTCTCTGTGTTTTGGAAGGGTTTTTAAAAAGACTTTTTCTTTCCTGGAAAGAATCTCTTTACTTCTCTGGCCTTCTTGAACTCTTCAGGGTCTCTATTGATTGTCTTTGGTTGGGTTAAAGACTCAGTTTATCTTGCAATTTGTAAAGAACCTTTGTTGCTTCTTTATTTATTTTGTTTGTTTTCAAGGTTTAGGGTGAACTTATAAGCATTAGATCCTCCTGTGGATTCCAGTGAATCCTGCTTTCAAGAAATGGCTTAGGGTTTGTGCCACTCTTGGGTTTTTTTTCTCTTTCCCTTGTTTGTGCTTTGAAAAATGAAAAAATATCATTTACTGGTTATTTTCTTTTCTAGGCATTCAAAAAATCAAAAAAATGTTGTTGCATTTTGTTATGCATTTTTGTTTGGTATTTGTAGCATAGGTTGCTTATTACAAAAGAAAAGAGTTCCTTTTCCAAATTTCCTTCTACGTTATTTCCTTTAAAGTTTAGTAGTTTGCATTTGCATTGTGAAATGAAAAGCACATTCTAGGAAACTTTTTTCATTTTAGGATCTTGGAATATATTTTGAAAAGTTTGCACTTACAAAGTTTAAAAGCTAGTTTTTTAGTTGTAGAACGTAGATTTCTTTATGCACGAATGTTCTAAAAGATTTTATTTATTCTCTTTCGTCTCTTTCGTCTCTTTCGTCTCTTGAAAAACACCACAAGTTTCACTTTTGTACCCTTTTGAGTAAATCAAGCCACTTAAAATCAACGATTAAAACTAAAATCAACTAGATTTTTGTTTGTATGGTTCATCAAGTCATCTAGGCTTTAGGGCCTTGAAATAGGTGTGGAGAGGAAAATATTCAAGGTCGCTTAAACAAACATAAGAGTCTGTGATAGGGAGTGTGAAATTCCAGTTTCGTAAGTGTCATCCGAGAGCCCCCTCTAACATAGGGGCTAAACATGAGGTTGCGTGAGGAAAGGTAGAGGAGATAACCCCTCCAAAGCTGGACCAAATGTAGTGGGGATTGTATATTGAGGGTCGTTCCTGGGATTTCACTGACCACATTTGACTACAGAGCTTTGTGGACCTAGAATTCGTTCGATATCCTCATTTGTATTCCAGACCATTTGCCTTCAGTACCCTCGAAAGGATTAGGACTTTATTATCCTTCTCATTACGATCAACCTGATTGTCGACTATACCTGCATGGTGACTAACTGTGAGCTATAAACCTAGTTGCATTTTTTTAGGGACGTACATGGGTGACTGCAAGGGTATACCACGGTACCTAGGGAAGACGTCAGATTTCACTTTGTAGAGTATACCTGAAGGGTGTTTCCATGTTCAAGTTACACTTGCACCGGTAAGTTTCTCTAGTGTTGATTGGCATAATTGTTCTTCTTGGCAGTAAGTTGATTGCTTGATTTGTCGTTAGAAACTTTTTAGTGTGTGCTCTGTGTTTCACGCTATATTAACCTTAGAGTGTCGATTGATCATTTCACAAGGTGGAAGATCAACAGCTCTATCGCTCACATAGGCTTCAAGGTCTGTCTTCAGTTACTTTGGAGCCACCTCTGCCAGCGCTAAGGCAAAGTCTAGATTAAGAGGGTTCTTTTGAAGCGATTGAGCCATAGGAAACTGTATCTGAGCCGGCTCCTAGAGAATACTTTCCTGCACTGGAGGAGTCCATCATTTCTGACCTCGAAGTTGAATGATTTAGGCCCGCAAACCCTTCGATCACTAATTTATCAATGTTGCTTTGTATTCATATAGTCCCTCCTGAGGTGACTTCACCTGAACGCCATTTTGTTAGACAAGCGACGATGGAAGAAACTAGTGCTACCTCTTCTGGGAGTCCTCATACTCCCATTTCAGTTGTTGCAGGAGGGGGTGTCGTGCCTCCTCCCACACCTCCACCTATAAGGACTACAACTGTTTAGACACCCATAACTTCTGGAAGTGGCACATTCCCCTCAACGACTATGACCATTGTTCCTTCTATCCATAACGTGTCTGGTGCTCCCTTTTCATATGGGATGTCGGGTTTCAACTCTAGTTTAACCTTAACCTACTCTTCTCTACAATCTATTGGTCCAGGGGCAGGGATTTCTAGTGCTCACTTACAATAATCTTTCACGTCAACCAATGCCCTGTTTAATGTTGTGGGATTCATATCCCTCCTCTATCCCCTTCGCTCGGAGGTGCCTTCCAGTAGCCATTCATGCTTAACACCAGCTCTAATATGTTTAGTGGAGGGATTCATGGGCCTTAGTCCTATATGAATCTGGTAGGTTCTATGCCTTTTTCCTTGTTCGGTGCATTTGGAAACAATGCTTTTTGATCGTCCACTTTCTCATCAGGGGGAAACCCCGCCTTTGGTCAACCAAAACCTATTCAAGGATTTGTTCCTTGATAGGGAGCGATGAAAGGAGTTTACTCCTCATAAGTTCTTGGAAATACCAAGCAGGGCTTGTTTCCTTTGCAAGGGATGTCGATCGGGGGAAACCCCTCCCACACTCAATGGAACCCTAGGCAGGGTTTAGTACCTATGCCAAGAGGGTTGGCTAGGGGCATCCCCAACCAAGGTTGTAATATCCCCCGGTAGTGCCCCAGTTATATTATGAATTGTAATCATGTTTATGAACTATAATCATGTTTTGTAGGCTGGTGAGCCAATTATTGATAAGTTGGTAGGCTTATGTCTTTATTAGGCCGGAGAGCCTAAGTGTTAAATGTCAGGAGCCTATTTTTGTATATGTAATATGCAGAACATTAATAAATATTAAACATCATTGTGTGCAGACCAACCACGAAGAAAGAGTGATGGGGGACTAAGCTTCCACAAAGTGGGTAAGGCAAAAGGGAGTTGAAAGGTTGGAAGAGGGGCTAAGCTTAGGGGCTTGAGTCCTTGGGAATAATAATTTATTATTATTCCAAAAGATATGTGAAATGCATGTTTTTATCCTAAGTTTTGGGAGAGGCAACACATGCAGCACCAAGTGTGCAAAAGGGAATGCATACATCTCCAGGAAGACAAGTGTCGACCTGGGGACATTTGGTTAAAATCTTAAGCGTCAATTGAGTTGGAGGTGTGTCCTCCATTCTGTCATTCGTTGTCTAAATGGTGTGACCTCTACGTCTGAGCTCTGCATATCGCACACAGCTCTGAAAAACAAAATCATGAGACCTCTATGATTGACCGATGTATTCCCATGAATTCTATCTGGTCTCTACATTTGGCCTCCATCCTCAACCTATGCATAATTCCTTGTCACGCATCCTGAAAACGGTAATTTGTGGGCCAATTTGTGTCTTCTATGGAACTCGACACATGGATAATAGCCTAAGCGTGTTGAGTTTTAGCGTCTGGTCATTGCCATTTATGGAACTATGCCCATTTTATGTTGTGGTTTTCATCATTGTGTCAACCAAGTGCTGATGTTTTTGCGGTTTCCCTCACCTGGTTGGAATTGAGTCGAAGAGTGTGCTGAAGAAGTGGGTTTTCAGGCCCGTAGTAGAAGAGGCAGGTTGTTAGGCCTGTGAGCAACTCTCTCCATGTGAGAGAGTCTGTTGGGAAGTGGTTTCCTTCCAGAAGGAGTCCAGCACCAGCTACGGAGCTCTGAGAATTCTTGATCCGGCCTATTGTCGAGGCCCAGAGGGGAGGTCAAGCATCGATGGACTGTGCTTTTGAAGGTGTATACTTCTGGGTGGAACAGGCATGTGGGGAATGAGAGCTTCTGAGTAGTGGGCGTAAGAAGGATCCTGGAGAGAATATTTCTAGTTGCTCTATGCAGTTTTCCTGTAACCTCATCCTAGTCTAGCATTCCCTTACCTTCGATGGAGCTTCGTCCCAGCTCGGGGGTGACCCACTGCTGAGCGTGATGAGCAATGTGGTCTAAGGTTGGGAGGTTCGTGGAAGGTCTACACATGGTTGGTGGAGTTACTACAGTTTCAAAGATAAGTATATGCATGTGTTAAAATTCAATTAAACTGCATGTCTGTGATGCTTGCAATATTATAATGTATTCTGTTGCAATGATATTATTGTTGATTCCATTAATTTTGTATGTTAGTGGTAATTATATGTTTACTTTGTTAAGCCATTTCACTTCATTTAAATGCATACTACATAAGTATGAGAATGTTTCCACACAGTAGTGTTGCCCGGCAAGTGGGTTGATGGTCGGGGACGTTACAATATGGTATCAGAGCCCAAGGTTTCAACGTTGATCCTAGATGAGCTAGATAAGTGGTTTTTGGACCCAAGGTCTCGAGAGGAAATTATGTCTGGAGGACTAATTTCAAACCTTAGAATGTTTATGAGTGTTAACAGGCTACTTGACCATGTACGAAGCTCAGGAGGAGTAGCATTGAAATAAAAACCGCAGTCGGCGTGGTATTTGGCCACAGGGAGAGAGAGAGAGAGCTCAACACCAGAAGTGTTGGAGCCATAGGATCTATTTGGGAGGCAAGGAGATCCCTCACGACCGTCAGATATGGAGAAGGTTCAAGAGAGTTATCCTGGAAACCTTTGGGGGATTCGTCTATCAGTAAAAGCAAGATGTGTTGGTGCACAAACTCTCGATGCTCGAAACTCCAAAGTCCCAAAAATATCTACATCGTAGATCACAGGAAAAGAGATTGACTGTAGGATCAAGCTAAGGAGCAGATCGCGATTTCAACTATCGGGGAAAGCGAGATGTGCCGGTGCATGAACTCTCGATGCCTGAAACTCGAAGTCCCGAAATGAAAAGTGAACATGGTGGGACCCAATGACGTCGCCAAAAATGATGTGGACCTTCCTAGGCATGGCACGTGCCACCATTGTAGTTGGAGACAATAGTACTATGTGGGACCGGAGGGTAAATTTAATCGAAATTTCGGATGTCAGAAAATTGGAAGGAAACAAGTGTGGAAAATCGTGAGGTCCGAAGTCCTGAAAACTTTGAGGATGGAAAGACCACAGTGGATTCTAGTTGTTGGATGTTGGGTAAACATGGACTGTTGATCCACCTTTTTCGTGAATTTGATAAGCGGAACTCCGAGGGATAGTTGTGTGTTCTTTGAAATCCCCGAAGGCCAAAAACTTGGGTATCACCTAGTGGTATAGCGTTGGTCACGGGCCATGATCGCATGGGTTGGGGACCAGGAAAAAGGGGGATATCACCCGAAATTTATAGAGCCAAGCAGAGCTCGGAAAATTCATGAAATCGAAACATTTTATTAAATCGGATTTGTTTTGAAAGTGTGGAATTTGTTAATGGGAGATGGCCTAACAAATTTTGGTTGTCTGCATATTGTGATTGCATAATTTTGGCGAGTTCCAGAACCAATTAGAATTGCCATGGAGTTAAAATAAATGGAAGAGGTGTAGATTGCCTCATGTTCAGAGAATGAAAGAAATGGAATGGACGTCCACTTGGGAGTCGAAGCATCGAACTCCAATGGGCACAAAAAAGAGATGGATAAGGAAGGGCATATGATGAAAATCATTGAAAGATTGTAGAAATATGCCCAAGCTCACCAAGCTGATAATCAAAATCTCATGAAAGTCAGGGATCAACAAGGAGAATTCAACATAAAGTTGTTAAATAGTTTGGAGAGAATAGAAAATAAATTGGAAAAAGAGAGTGACTCAAGCCAAATAGGGAGTCGCAGGACCCCTGAGTGGAAAAGAAGATCGAGGAGTTTTAGCAGACATCTTCGTCGCTCCCCAATTCATTTTAGTAAAAGACGCTTTGTGGAGTATGAGAACCCATGCTTAATTGTTTTTGGAGTAAGAGAACCCATGATTAATTGTAGAATAATGAGATGAAGGACAGTGAATTTGTCAAGGAAACTATCCTATATGGATATTTCTTTTCATTCCATTTTTGGTGGCATGTGGAATGTCACATAACTCCTCACGGTTAGAGAGTTATGGCCATGAGAAGTTGGAGACCCCAGGTTTGGGTAATGGACCCAAGTTTGTTTGATGGGTAGCGGTATGAGTTATGATATATTTTCAGATAATACTATTCTATATGTATATCACATGTCATTCCATTTCTGGCAGTATGTGGAATGTCACATAATTCCTCACGGTTTGAGAGTTATGGCCTTACGAAGTTGGAGGACCCTCATATGTCATCTAGAAGCCCCAAAAGTTCAAAGTAGTCAAAGTGGTTTAAGATATTTTAAAAGGTAAATAATAAAGTGAAGTAATGAGTGTATTATAATTCAAAGTGAATACAAAATAAATTATTTCAATAATAAATTTAATGGAGAAATTAAAAGTGGGTTAACCCTAAAATAAGGAAAGTGGGGCCAAGTGACCTAGAAGATGTTTTTAAGGAAGCTACTTGGAGAGTATAAATAAGAGGCAAGGCTCTCTAATTTTAGATACAGTTGAGAATATTGAATACCTATAGGTGTCTAAGGTAAACAAAGGATATCTAAGCCGAAATTCTGAGGAAAGTGAAGAAAAGAAGGCTGAAATGCAAGGAAGGATAAATTCTTTTGATGGTGCTTTCTAAGGTATGTTATTTACAGTTCATCTCACCATTTTTTCTATAACTTTTTTTCTATAATGATTCAGATGGTGAAATTGCTATTCCATTGAGAAAACATATCCAAGTATATTTGGTAAAAAAATTAGCTTGTGGGTCATTGTATTTTGGGAGTTACACTCCATGGAAAATAGGGTTTGTGGCTAGTCTTGAAACTAGTCAAAAAAAGGTGTTTCGGGTAAAAACGTCATAACTTCTTCATAACAGATCCAAATTTAGTGAGAAAAAATGTGTTGGTTAGGGTACAGTATTTAGTATTCTTTGAAATAGTTTCATATCATTTCAACAAATATTCCGTGCGGGGCACGCTCTACAAGGTCGCTCTCTAGAATAAGCTAGAATTCAACAAGGTATGCCATTTTTGCTATAACTCCTTTTCTGGGAGGTTACATGTAGTGAAACTTGGAGGAATTGCATAAAACACACTGAAGAAATTTTTTTATCATTTTCAAATATTTATACATTACAGGTAAAAAGTTATGATTACTTCAATTTAGGGTTGTTGACTAATCCAAAACTAGGCATGTGAGACTAAAGAAAAGTTTGATGAGAATGCTAGTCTCTTGTTGTTAAAGTTAAGGAAGGTTTGTAGGAATGTGATCATATACACCAGGTATATTATAGAGATAAAAATTAGATTTAGATGATGAAACTGATGAGGGATTTTGGTTGAGGTACATGTTGAGTACATGGTTGAGACAAGTAGTTGATGAGTTGGCACATACATGAGGTGTATAGTTGATGATGTTGGTACATATTGATGA
>JASDQU010244519.1:74194-86529 GCA_032191745.1 Picea mariana
CAATGCTTAGATGCTTGCAGTCTAGGAAAGAGTGGGGATCAGGGATTGCATTCCATCTTCTTAGGCCTTGATTTGGTCGTTCTTTCTATTATTCTTAATATTTATTCATCTGCTAAATCTACACATGCATTCTAATCATATCACAGATCTCACGGAATTATCCATTCATCCATTCATAGTCTAACTACTTGCAGAAGTTAAACATGCAATCAATCACAACACATAACATAGTTGTTATCGTGGTTCACCCCCTCCTGGGCTACGTCCACAAAGATCTGGCTTCTCAGACTCTTTTATTATGGTTCTACAATATATGACGTCGCACACACTACAACTTCGTTCATACAATCACAAAAAAGATTATACGACCTTTGTGAGGCTGACTAGATCGCACCAGGATCCTCGGCCTGCGATCTAACCCTCAAGGTCTAGTTACTTGACTCTCCTACAACTCAACAACTTACAAAAAGGTATCAGATCTTATAGTCATTTTCCTAGCCAAGAAAAATAGTATTCTCTAACATTTTGGAACCCCTGACCTAGACCTCCTAGGTACTGATTTATACTTATTTTTGGCTTATTAGCCATTACAATCTATCACAAAAACCCTAACCCTAATGTGGTTAGTTTTTACTGCATGCATGCCTTGCATGCTTTTCTCTCACGTGTTGCTTTTCCTCTTTTTTCGGTGCCTCTTTTCCTTTATTTCCGATGCAGTCCCCTGTTTCCCGGCACTGCTTTAATTCCTTCAAAACTTCTTTGATTTTTCCCAAAATTTATCTTCGCCAATAGGCCCCCAACATTGACATCGTGACTCATCCCGAGTCACTCAAAGACTCCAGCATCTTTCACTGCCTATGCCAATGCGTCATACATCTCTTCTATCCACTGGCATTGCTCTTGTGCTTGGTTGTTCTTCTCTGTCATGGCTTCTACCACCTGCGCGGTGACTGGTGGTCTTAATATCTCTCCCCCCTCCAAGCCTATCTACTCTATTCTCAATTTCACTGCGTAAATTTCCACGACCAGCTGCTCTGCCTTCTCCTCATCTATGGGTATCCTCGTGATTGTTGCGATCAAATCAACATTGATAGGCATTGGCCTATCCATCCATAAAATCCCTACATGCACCCTTTCTAGGAGTTGCTTAACACATCCATTGATGTGTTTACCACGCCCAAAGTGCAGTATATCCAGTAAATTCATTATTCATGTGTTGTAGAGCCCTAGGATCTACTACGCAGGCTCCAACAGTGGCGCGTCTAATGGGCCCTCTCCCCTGCTCTTCAAATAATTATGTGGCACCAAGTCTGGGAATTTTCCTACATCATCCACATCATGGTCGGAGTATCTGATGGTTTCTACTCCTCCCACCATTTCATCATCGTCCTTCACTCCCTCAAGGATCTTAGGCATCACTATGGCCAATTCCGCCTGTGCGCGTTGTACACCTTGCGCACTACTCTCTGCTCACGTCTTCTTCTTCGCTTGTGGGGACAATACCCCAACTGCTAGTATGGCCTCACGCTCTATTTCACGGTCTCCTTCTGGTTCTAGGCCCTACTCTAGACCCAATTAAGTCGAATATGTGTCCTTTTCGCATCGGATTATGTCCTCTTTGCATCCTCCTTCGGCTGCTCGGCCTCCTGTGTTGGGTTTTGTTCCTCCTCCACATGCGTGGTAGTAGGCTCATACTCTAACGTGTGAATCTCATGCATGTCCACGACTGTGGGCATCTCTTGCGTCCCTGTTACCCGAGCACTACTTCTCGTGTTTCACCCACCCCTGCTCGATGCTCCAACGCATGGTGGCGACATCCTGTTAAGATTCGAACTGCTAACCACAAATCTCCACTAGATATCACAACTTCTCACTCTTTCGCGCTCAACTCTCACTCTTCGTTCTTATCTTTAGAGAAACAATCACAAATGACCAAATTTCCCCCCTTTTCTGAATTTATAACAAGACAATGTATTGACAGTTGTGTCTCACTCACAGTTGTCACTTTTTCACTTTTTCCTACGCACTCCACTTTTTATGTCTGTCAACTGTTTTCCAGCGTGCAGTGCCTTCAACACTGGTTTTTTTGCGGCACACTGTTAGTGCTAATAAATCTATTACATCAAAACTTCTAATCTACTCCTATATTTTTGTCTTTTTGTTACATTTCTTCTTTTTATCGATTTTTGTCTTTTTCTTCTAACATATACTACATACAATATGTACATGTTTTCTTACTGCGATGTAATTTTTAAGTGTTAGGAGTTCGACTGTCCCTGTACAGTTTCAGTCGACTCCCATTGATCATTCATTTCAGCTCTGCTCCTGCGAGATCCTTTAGTTGTACAAATCCCCCATCTGTGATAGTCTTTACTTTGTAGGGCCCTAGCCAATGCATTCAGAACTTACCAGGATGTTGCAAAAATTTACTGTCATAGAGCAAGACTAGGTCTCCTTCCTTGAAACTCTTCCTCTTGATATGTCTATCATGCCAAGATTTGTCTCTTGCTTTATGTACTTCTTGATAAAATCATGCCAGAATCATATCTTCTTCCATCTCCATTATTTGATCTATGCTTTCCTTTACTGCGCCTCTTTCTGTCATGTTGGTGATTGTTGCTACTCACAGACTGGGTATCAAGAATTCTAGTGGTACCATTGCTTCTTGGCCATACACCAACCTAAATGGTGTTTGTCTTGTCAGCTTCTTACATGTAGTCATGTATGCCCATAGTATTGTTGGTATTTTCAAATCCCAATCATCCCTGTTGACATTGTAGATCTTTGTTAGAGCATTCTCTAGGATCTTATTGAAGGCTTCTACTTTCCCATTTTCTTGTGGATGGTATGGTGTACTCCTCTGATGATAGACTTCAAACTGCCCAGTCATAGCCTGGATAGTATTGTTGATAAAGTGGGAACCTTGGTCACTCATCAAAATCCTTGGACAGCCAAATATAGTGATCACTTGCTCAAACAGGAAGTTTGTTGTTGTCTTTGTGTTGCAATATTTTACTAATGTTGCTTATGCCCATCTTGTTAAGTATTTTGTTGCAGTAATGATATGCCTTGCCCCTAATATTTTTTTTTGTGGGTTAATTGGTCCCACAAAGTCTATTGTCCATTTGTCAAATACCTGCAATGTTACTTGTGGTCTTAGGGGCATATCACCCCTTATGTTAGGTTTACCAACCCTCTGATAGACATCACATCTTTGGAAATATTCCTTAACATCTCTATGAATTGTTGGCCACCATAGTTATTTGCACAATACCTTTTGCGTGGTAGATTTTCCTACATAATTTCCTCTAGTTATTCCCTCGTGAGCTTCTGCCAAAATCCTCGATCTTTAATGTTCTACTACGCATCTTCTCAGAATGTTGTCTACGCCCATTTTGTATAAGTGTCCTGCAATCAATTGATAGTTTGTTGCTTTAACTACCAGATTTTTCTTTTGCACAGTGTTAAACTCTTGTGGCTCTATCCTTGTACTCAAGTATTCAGTGATATCATCAAAGTATTTATCAGCTATTTAGACTGAAAATAATTGTGCATCAGGGAAGTTGTCTTCCAAATTGGTAGGTTCTTCTCCATTCGTTACCCTTGACAAGTGATCAGGCCCTGCATTCAGCTTCCCTGGTTTGACTATCACTTCGAAATCAAATTCATGAAATAACAGTAGCCATCTACAGATCCTCCCTCCCACCCCCCCAACACTGGCTTTTTGACTCGATATTTGAGGGTTGAATGATCTATGAACATCTTAAAGTGTTTTCCCAATAAGTAATGTCTAAACTTTGAAGTGCATAGACCATAGCCAGGCCTTCTCTTTATGTAGTGTTGTAGTTCTGCTCTGATTCGGACAGTTTTTTGCTTGCAAATGCTATAGGATGATCCAAATCCCCTGCTCCTGGCTACGTCAGAATTGCTCCAAGTGTTATAGTCGATGTATCTACCTGCACATGGAATGTCTTTTCCCAATCAAGGAATACTAGGATAGGTGTTGTTACCATCTTTTCTTTTAGGGTGTCCAAACCTTGTTGACAATCCTCATTCCACTAGAATTTAGTATCCTTCTTTAACAGTTTCTCCATTGGTGCAGTAATCTGCGCACACCCTTTTATAAAAATTTTGTAGTAGCATGTATGTTCCAATGTTGCTCTCAACTGGCGTACTAATTTTGGTGGTGGTAAATTGACAATCACTGCAATCTTGGTGGGATATACTAACAAGCCTTGTTTTCACACTATGTGTCCCAACAGTATTCCAAAAGGTGTCCCAAAGATGCACTTCTTGATATTTAATGATATATGACACTGCCTACATATTTCCAACATTAGCCTTAACACTTCCAGGTGATCTTTTAATAGATTGTATACAGTCTAATCTTCCAAGTATACTTCTAAAAATTGATGAATGTTTTCCTTAAAATCAATTATTACTACCCTTGAAAATATAGCTAGTGCATTCTTCATCCCAAAAGGTATGACTATGTACTGGTAGGATCCCCATTCTATGGCAAAAGTGGTCTTGTACCTGTCTTTTGGAGCTATCTTGATCTGATGGTAACCTGAAAATCCATTTGTAAATGAGTATGCCTCTTGCTCTCCCACATTCTTTGATACCTCATCTGTGAAAGGGGTGGGAAAAGGGTCATGTATGAAAGCATCATCTAGTTTCCTCAAATCTACACAAATCCTTATCCCCCCTTGTTTCTTCTCTTGAACTACCATAGGGCTTATCCATTCAGATTCCTCCACTGGTTCTATGATACCAGCTTCAAACATTCTGTCAATTTTTTCTTTCACTTTCTGCTTATATATTGGGTTTAGTCTATACAGTCTTTGTCGGAAAGATCTAGCATCAGGTTTGAGAGGTGTCTTCATCTCTCCTAGCTCTCTTGCAATGCCTTGCATCTCTGTAAAGGCCGTTGGGAATAGGTCACTGTATTCGCGTAGTAACTCTGTTATTTTTTCCACTGTTTGTTCATCCCAATATTCTCCAATGCTGGACATTTTGGGATTCTCAGTTGTCCCAATGTTGACTTTCTTTACCTTGATCGGTGCAACAAACACTTATGATTCCATATATGGACCTTCCACCTCTATTTCACCTTCAACTTCTATAATATGAATGTTGTGTGGGTCATCTTCATCTGGTGCTTCTTTCTTCACATGAGAAAATGACAGTAGATCCTTAATTGTCTCTATGTTCTACTATTGATACTCTGTCATAAGTTCAACCTCTGGTTCCTCAATAAATATCACCCCTCTTATCTGTTTGAGTGATGAATCCATGTTGGGGTTCTCATGTTCAAATGATAAAGTGACTATAAAATTTTGTTGTAATGCGGTCCATTCTGCAGTGCCTCTGCACAATTCCTGGTCTACATACCAATTTGTTGGAATTCCTTCCAATGTGTGGATGCGGTGATGAGGCCATTCCTCTTGTGGTGTTATCCTCCATAGTGTTCTGCACTTCTCCAAGTGTTCTTTTTGTGTCCCATGTCCATCATATCTTTGCATCTCATTCCTTCCCTACTCTGTGCTAAATCTAATGCGCAATAGTTGCTTACAATGGTACCAGTCCTAAATTGTTCCTTTGTGCGCCCCCCACCATCTTGCAGGTGTTTTCTTAAGTGTTATGTCCAGGGATAAGAGCCTTTGATTTTCCATTACTTCATCTTCATATCTGGTTAAGAATTCCTCTAAATCATTTATGCCATGAAAATTGGGAGGTTCTTTGATCTTTGTGCACACCCACCTTACTGCGTGATTTATTCTTGCGCACCTCCTTGTAGATACTTCATGTAATCTTTGTTGCCAATTCTCCAATCCTATATTTGAGTCGGAAGCACATGATGTGATGCTTATCCAGCTGAGTACCTCATCTGTAGTTGGATTAATATAATCTTCTTCGCACGTGGTGGTTCTATATAACTAGTTGATTTCCTCCAAATATAAGCAAGTGGGCTCTACGAACCTTTCTCCTTCAGATGGATCTAGTGGCGCAATGACTATGTATTCTCCTAATTTGAATGTCATGTTCCTTGTCTTCAAGTTGATTATGGCCTGTTTATCAAATTTCCAATCCAATCCAAGCAATGATGGATAAGGTGTTGTTTCACCCACTATTTCTATCACTTCAAAGTCTACCTTAGTGCGCACTCCATCCAAATCTATTGCCACACCTTTCATCCTTCTAATTGGTAGAACTATGTGTTGGTTTGCTAGCTTCAATTGGACATGTGAATAGCCTAGTGTGGGCTCTCCCATACACTACCATGTCTTCTTGGGTAGCACATTTACCTCAGAGCCTAAATCCAGTATGATATCCCCCATATTGAAATCTCTAATGTTAGCATTCAGTCTGAATTCCCTGCTTGTCCTCCTTCTTGTATGGAGGTGATTGACTGTTTTCTGTTCTAACTTCCCCTCTACCTCTGTGTTACATCTTTCTAGTATATTTTTCAACACTTTGACATATGATGGATTATTCAATATCTTAACACAGCATTGTAGAAAATTATTTACTGTACTTACTTGCTCTACAGCTTGTGTTTCATTGGTGTGGTCCATTGAAGAGGGCATTTCGTACATTGGTACGTTCTGAGTGTGTTGCGCGGTCGATGTAGATGCAATATCTTGCTTGAGTAATTCTTGGCTTTCCTCCTTGAATATTTATTTTTCTTTCCCCGCATCGAAATCTTTCTGTGGTTCAATATTCTTCTTCACCCATTGGTGTTGTGTTGGATCTGGTCTCACTACGTCAGATCTTGTCTTAGCACATCCTCGTGTGACTATGTTGATATTTCTTCCATCATCCCTGGCATTTGCAGAGATGCATTATACATTATGATTGTTATGATTTCTCTTTTCTTGAATCTTTCCCAATAATGTTGGGTAGTCCTCTGTATCATGATTTGTTGCGCGACAGTACATGCATGTCGTAGGTGGAAGTGGATGTTCCCTTGCATAGTTTCCTTGTTGTTGGCAGTTATGGCACACTATTGTTCCTCTGCCCCTTACAAATCCCCCTCCACCTTGACCTCCACCTTTGTAGCCAGTTTGATCTCATCGTGGTGCATTGTACTGAGGCACCTGATTATACTGTGCGGGGTTATATTGTGGTTGCGCGTTATTGTATTATGGTTGGGCAGTGTTGTATGGAGGTGGTACTTGGTTAAATTGAGGTGCATCTTGCCCTATCATCATTTATGCCTTCACCCTATAGGTGTATGATGTTCTTTCCCTCATCATCTCCATTGTCCTACAATATTTTTCATCATGACCCACTGATTTGCAAAAGTTTCAATATGAATTCTTGGGTTGTTGGTTGTGGAGCCTAATTATCTTCATGATTCAGAGGTCTTTGTTTTCAGTTGTGTTTATACCCCATGAATAATTTACACCCCAGAAGAATGTACACTCCTCCATGCGGGGGAGTGCAGGGGGATTACCCCCCCTGCGAGGTCTAGGGGACAGCGTTCCCCGATGGGGATTCAAGGGCGAAGCCCCTAAAGAAAAATTTCCTTGTAAATGTACATTGTAATTTCATAGTAAATCTGGACCGTTCATTATAAAGTCGTAGATATGACGGTAGAAGCTATGTTAGGGTTTTTTTCCCTAGAAGGAAACCCTCTTTTATGAGGGAAATGTATTGCGGCTATGTATCATTGCAAATATTTTATTCTGAGTGAGGAGACTGTGAGAGAAAGAAGAAGAAGTTATAGCAGGTGTGTTGTAGGTTGTATCCCTTCATTTGTTGGATAATAATAAAGGAAGGACCTGGCAATTTCTCTGGTGGACGTAGCCCACACTGGGTGAACCACATATATCTATGTCTCTATTGTATTGTGTATCTTATGTGTTTTATTTCTGCATTAGTTTTATTTTATTGCTTCGTGATCCTATTTTTCTAACATGGGTGTTGTCTAATACTTTTGCATCATTGGACAATAATATGGATCATGCTTGTGTGTTTTACAGATCTCGCACTAGGGTCCTCTTGTTGGCAAGGGGTTTGGTAGCCTTGTTTCCATGTATTACACGAAATTTTGGAACTCATTATTGTGATGTCCTTATGTCCTGCATGTGGTACACCAAACAACTTCTCTTTTCTCTTTGTTCTTATTATGGTTTAGTTGAAATGTGAGATTATTTAGATCCTCCTTCAGCTCCTCTATTGTTGGATCTATCTTCTGATACGGGTTCTCTTCCATTTGTAGGGTTGCCTGTAGAGCCTCTGCCTGAGTTTGAAATTTTTGTTGCCTCTAAGGGTATTTCAGATGTGGTAGCAGTGAATTCACAAAGAGGTGTCTATGTTGCATGTTAGTCATGACATACTTCAACTTACCCTTCAATCATTTGAACCTCTGATCAATCTCCCAAACAGACTCACTTGGTTTCTGTATGATTTCAATCATCTCATTCATGTACTGATCTTTTGAACTAGGCTTCTGAAATTCATTTATCAGCATCTTCTTCACATTTGCAATAGTATGTGTTGTTCCTGGTGGACTGTTTACAGCTAGACTCATGTACCAATCCATCACGCGATCTCTTAGCGTGATAGATAACTACGCAAGTTTTGTATCCTCATCTATGATCTGCTTTGCTTCACAGATATTCTCGTAGATAAACAAGTTATTTCCAGGATCCTCTGATGCCTCTCCCCAAATTCTGGTAACGTAATGGTGGGATCATGTCCTGTCATTTTGAACTATGATGAACTACTACCTCTGTGCGGTGTAGATACTTGAGTACTACTTCCTGAACTGGCTCCTCCAGTTGTTTCTTCTTGATTTGGTGCACTTCTTGTTGTCTTTCTTCCACTAAATTTGGGTTGTCTAAACGGTGGTGTTCTTATTGGTGTATTAGTCGCACATGGTTTTATGGGTTCCACACTAACACTAACATGGATGGGAATGTTGCCTTTTGTTCCTGCCCTTGGACTGCATGTCTTCCTTTCATATGTTGCGCGCAGGATTTCCTCAATCTGCTCCACATCCCAGAGATCCTTGTTGTCTTTCTTCCACTAAATTTGGGTTGTCTAAACGGTGGTGTTCTTATTGGTGTATTAGTCGCACATGGTTTTATGGGTTCCACACTAACACTAACATGGATGGGAATGTTGCCTTTTGTTCCTGCCCTTGGACTGCATGTCTTCCTTTCATATGTTGCGCGCAGGATTTCCTCAATCTGCTCCACATCCCAGAGATCCTCTACCTCTTCTTCATCACTGGCCAAACCCTCTCTGTCAGCTATGGATCTCTTCTTATTATTGATATTGTATTGGTAGGGTAATCCACTACGTGTCTTTCCAGTTGCTGCCATTATCTGCTTGATCTGATCTTCCTCCATCATGATTAGGTCCATGGCCTCCTTCTTTCCCTTATCCATCTCTCCCTCCATCCTTCCAGCTCAGGTCAGTGCTTCCCCCCCTCCCCCATGCACGTAGGGAATTTTAGTTGTCTGATGCTATAGTCATTACACCTTTGTTATACATTAAGATCTTGATGGAAGTGTACAGCAATCTGATATACCTACCTCGAGGTCCTCTCAGAAACTCATGCTCTATTGTGTTGTAAGACTTCGCGGTATCTACTGTAAATTCTGTGATAAACCTGCAACAATACCGTCTAGCCAGAAACCTATTGTGCGCATGAATTTGTTGTTAACTTGTTGTAACTATGAGATCTCCACATGATTCCACTCGATCTGTCTGATTCAATTTGTAGGGTGGTTTTCTTTCAACCTCAATAGCCACTCTTGCAACACATGCGGGAAATCACAAAAAAATACCTCATGTGGGTCGCTAAACACGTACTTGTCCAGATATTTGAGCGATGTTATTTTAGGGTTTATGTTATCCTTCTGTGCAAACTCAAGATCCTTTGTTTTTCAACCATCTTTCGATCTATGCCTTCGTTGGATTCCATGGTCTAAACATTCCATTCTATAGTTTCATTTTCTACGCGATTCTTTCACGGATCCCACTCACTCAATCCCATGCAATTCCACCTGGCAACGGAACCATTTGTTAGTTATTATTCTCTCTTCCTACTCGTTGGTTGACCCAGGTTCAGATCTAAACAAGCTTCCAACAAAGCCCTCTAGAACTATCAGCCCTCCTGGAAAACCAAAAGGCAACACAGTGCACAAGATGTACTGTGCAGTCTCACCCGAGATAGTTCTATGGGTGACTTCAATGCTCAAATGCTTGCAGTCTAGGAAAGAGTGGGGATAGGGTATTTCATTTCATCTTCTTAAGCCTTGATCTGGTTGTTCTTTCTATTCTTCTTAATATTTATCCATCTACTAAATCTACACATGCATTCTAATCATATCACAAATCTCACGGAATTATCCATTCATCCATTCGTAGTCTAACTACTTGCAGAAGGTAAACATGCAATCAATCACAACACATAACACAGTTGTTACCTTGGTTCACCCCCTCCTGGGATACGTCCACAAAGATCTGGCTTCTCAGGCTCTTTTATTATGGTTATGTAATATATGGTGTCATGCACACTACAACTTTGTTCATACGATCACAAAACAGACTCTACGACCTTTGTGAGGCTAACTAGATCGCACCAGACCCCTCAGCCTTCGATATAACCCTCAAGGTCTAGTTACTTGACTCTCCTATAGCTCAACAACTTACAAAAAGGTATCAGATCTTACTGTCATTCTCCTGGCCAAGCAAAACAGTATTCTCTAACATTCTGAAACCCCTGACCTAGACCTCATAGGTACTTATTTATACTTATTGTTGGCTTATCAGCCATTACAATCTCTTACAAAATCCCTAACCCTAATGTGGTTAGGTTTTCTTGCATGCACGCCTTGCATGCTTTTCTCTCACATGTTGCTTTTCCTCTTTTTCTGGCGCCGCTTTTCCTTTATTTCTGGCGCGCTCCCATGTTTCCTGGCACTTCTTTAATTCCTTCAAAACATCTTCGATTTTTCCCAAAATTGGCCTGCGCCAACATGGATCTACCTAGAAGATCTCAGATCCATCTATCTATCGGTGTTTTCCAGTATCTTATTTGTATTCCAATTAAGATCATCATCTATAAATATCTAGTTGAAGAGAGTTGTTTGAGTTTCTGCATATTGCAATATATTGTATGTTATTTTGTTTAATAAATTGTTGAGTTAATTATGGTCCCAAATCTATTTGCATGCATTGTATAAAATTATTAAACACAGCAAAACGCATCCATAAACCTTTTGAAACTCAATCAAAAACCCCAACGCATCAGATCTATAGTCAAAACCCCAAAGCTAGAAATTGATATCCAGATCCGAGGATATTACATATAATAAGAAATATTAGGGAAAAAACACTTCATAGTATATTGCAAGTGTCTAGTATTTATTCATGAAGTGTTAAAACATTTTATATTGAAAATAATACTAATTAGATACTCCAATATAAAATGTTTTTAAGTGTGTTATTGGATTTGATTATGCAAGTTTGATATAGTGAGAAGTTATGTTGATCTAAACAAAGCATTGAAAAGTTAAATATTGAATGGTGTCATGTAATCTGCATAAAGCATCATCACATGAATACATTGAAGTTGAACCAAAATTTGTATTTATGTATTAAATAATACAAAACTTTTCAAAAAATAATATGAAGAGAATATTTGATATACAACAAACATTGAAAAGTGTATCTTCATGTATATTAGTATATCCTTCCAAGGACAAAATTACATTCATGAATCACCTCCACCTGATCTCATGGTATTCACTCAAGTAGATCAAGTACAACTTTTGCACCACATTTATTTATCTTGGTCTTCTTGCAATGTTCTTTCTTTGGCATCCATGCCCAAACTATGGTATTAATTGGAATAGATCCAAGTTATGTGTCATCGGGACTTGGTACCCAATATTGTTCTATTATTTTTCCCTTGTATTTCCCTGAATTGGGATTCCACCAATCAACCTTTACAGTAAAAGTCTCACTTTGATCGTCTTAGAAGATATCTGAGGTGGCTTTTTCCATCCAAATCATCTGCCCTTCATCCTCATTTCCTCATCTAACTAGCAACATATTTCCTTTCTCAACATGAAACATAGGATTGAATGTTGGCTTTGACCCGTTGCACTTGGGTCCAACATATACTGGTTCATCTGTCACATTATCAAAATCCCCATCCATAATACTTGAGATTGCATGGAGTGCATTACAGTCAACATTGACAATTTGGCTTGTCTTGGGCCAGAAATACTTAGAAGATGAATCACTTCCTTCCACTATTGTATGATCATTTTAGATTTCATCTAATGTATCAAGAACTCTTTCCCAATACT
>JASDQU010244519.1:97216-107320 GCA_032191745.1 Picea mariana
ACCCTTAGGGTTAACCCAAGTGATATGGATAAATTGCCTGTAAATGTCATCCCTGATGATCCTATTCAACTCCTATCTGGTACGTAGGAGGTGGCCAAGTGCATCCAGGGAATATCTAAATGGAGGGAGACAATCCATCTAAATGTCGACGAACTCTAAAATATATGAAACCCTGACAAACTAACCTCAAGGCCGACTTGAAGGGATAGAGAGGGCAATGGTCTTTGAAGAACAATAGGCCAAGTATGGGTACCAGTCTCACCCCTTCATCGAGTCAGAGAAGCTTCGAATGCGATGCAAAAAAGAGACTTGTCTAAACATTGTCTCAAGTCAGAAGGGTCGGGCCCCAAACTCTGCTAGGATGATGTGTTGAGGGACTGTTTGCTTGCATCTAATGATGCGTCGGAGAAGAAGGGTTTGGACTCTCTCAACCGAGGCCCAATCATAATCAAGTAAAGTGTTAAAATATTGTAATGAGGACAGGTGTCTTGGCTTAGGCAAGGTGTCATGCAAGTCAAAGACACATGATTCAATGTATCTCCAAGTCATTTGGAAGTTAACTACTTGTTAGGAGTTAACCACTTGTTAAGCTAACCACTTGTTAAGCTAAACACTTGTTAAGTTAACCACTTGTCAGGAGTTAACCACTTGTTATGTTAGCATCTTGTTAAAAGTTAACCACTTGTGGAGATTTATAAGTAGAGAGGGTGACTTGAGGAGATTCATTGAGTTGGTGAATGACACCAAGGGTTTCTGCAACAAATCAAAAGGGGGTGTGAGGAGAATTGTTTGGAGAGAAATTCTGTAGGAGATAAGAAGGGTTCCACCTTCATCTCCATCCAGCCAATAACCAGTGAGTGTGAGGGCCAAAGACACATGATTCAATGTATCTCCAAGTCATTTGGAAGTTAACTACTTGTTAGGAGCTAACCACTTGTTAAGCTAACCACTTGTTAAGCTAACCACTTGTTAAGCTAACCACTTGTTAAGTTAACCACTTGTCAGGAGTTAACAACTTGTTATGTTAGCATCTTGTTAAAAGTTAACCACTTGTGGAGATTTATAAGTAGAGAGGGTGACTTGAGGAGATTCATTGAGTTGGTGAATGACACCAAGGGTTTCTGCAACAAATCAAAAGGGGGTGTGAGGAGAATCGTTTGGAGAGAAATTCTGTAGGAGATAAGAAGGGTTCCACCTTCATCTCCAGCCAACCAATAACCAGTGAGTGTGAGGGCCAAATTTTGGAGATTAGAGGGCTGTGAGGGTCAAAATCTGCAGGGGTCGCGTGTTGGGAATTTCATGGCCAAAAGGGGGCCGAATCTGGTTCGTTTAGCCGCTAACTCAACCATCTATTCGCTGGCAATGAGGGGCCGTAAGGGCTGTGTGCAGGTGGACAAAATTTTCAGGAGCTTAGGGCTCAATCCAACACTGATTTTATGAGGTAGATGTGTGCCAAGTTTGGCCACATAATTTTATTGTAAAAAATTTACATTTTCTGGATTTGCTGAGCAGAATAAGAAACCCTTGTATTCTGGTTTTCCCCGGAGTTGGGGTTTCCAGGGTATCTCTGGTGTCTACTTTATTGTGTGATTGGTTTATGATTTATTCCGCTGTGCCTTTGCAAGTTATTTACTCGGTTATATTTCTGTCCATAAATCAGATTTAGAATTTTTCTTTTCCAGGCATATAAAATTTATTGGAACATAAATTAGTTTACCGGGTTTGAGGAAAAATAACATAAAGAAGGCCCCCAAATCTCTGAGCCATAGAGAAGAATAGTGGGTCGGATAAGGGAGTCCATGAGGGACATCTTAGATGAGATGTCCTAAAAATGGTGACGAAACTTGGAAGCACTATCTCTCGAGAAGGGATAAGGATCCATAGCTCTTGTTGATCCGAGGTTGGAGGGTTGGTCGCAAACTGAAGCGGGGTCGTGAGAATTGCACTCCCAAGTATGTGTAGGTGCTAGTGATCTCTATCTCCTCCCCTCTGAAGAAGAATTGAAGGTACAAGGTCTTCTTCAACTCATTGAAGATCATAACCTTGGTTTTACCTAGGTTGACCGTCAACTGTTGAAGGTTGCAGAAGAGAGATAAGGCATCCAACTGTCTTTGTAACCCCTTTGGAGATGAGGCTAGGAGGACCATGTCATCAACAAAGAACAGGATGGATATCATAACTTGGTGGAGGCACCCATCGCTGTCCTGGATATGCTTGTGAAGAAAGGGCTCCAACTCATCAATATAAATCCCAAACAATGTGGGGGACAGGGGGCAATCTTGTTTAATCCCAATGGTACTCTTGATGAAATCAAACATCTCGTGAACTGTGTGAAGACGACCAAGGATTGACTCATATAGGTGCATGATGGCAGTTAGTAGGGTCTGGGGGATGCCATTGTCTTTGAGCCTCTGGAACATGGCTTCTCTTGGGACGGAGTCAAAATATTTTCGAAAATATGCAAAACAACGATAGACTTTTGAAGAATAATGCATGAGGGTAAACATGTGATCAATGGTTTGATGAGTGGTTCAGAATCTTGCCTGCCCCTTAACTTTGAGGTATCTTTGCTCCAGCTCACTAGAGAACTTCATATGGAGAATCATAGCATAGAGCTTCGAGAATGTGTGGTCCACCATGATCATCCTGTAGTTGTTGGGATCTAAGTTTGGGCCCAATTTGTGTATCGGGTGAATAATGTGATGTGACAATGTCAATGGAAAACCTGTATGGACCACATGGTTGAAGAGATCAACCAAGTGAGAAACTAGAGCTCGAAGACCATGCTTAAAGAACTCTGCCTAGAAACCCTCCTTGTCCGTTGCTTTGTTGTTGTCCATCACCTAAACGACCTCTTTGATGTCACTGTTTGAGAATAAGAAGCATGAAGAGGGAGGAGAGGGATCTTGAATCTGGGGCTGCCCATGAATATCATAGAGAGTGGATATGTGAGAGAACATAGATTTGGGGTTAAGGTTGGATGGGATGGGAGAGTGGTGGAGGAGGATGGTGCATTGGAAGTGTTTAGGGGAGTGAGTAAGGGAAGTATATAAGTCCCATCCCCTTTGAGAAACTAAGAGGTGTTTCTTGTGGCAGAGGAGATGACGATAGGAAGCTTTTGAAGTTGGGGTAGGAGGGGTGATCATGGGTGAATGCGTGTTGAAGTTGGCAACGAAGAGTTTTGCATTCCTCATCATACCATCGGTTCATAGGGCAGGAGTTGGGTTTTTGGGAGGTGAAAGTGGGTCAGATGGAGTGAGGGGTAGGACTTGAGGACTTCAGGAGAGGTAGTTGTACTTGGTAGATGAAGAATCAATTAAGGAGAATCAGGTCTCGGAGGGGAGCATCTAGAAGAGGTTGGTAGAAAAGGTGTTCGAGTCCCCCTCATCGAATCAGAAAGTAGTACGGGGTGGCCCTTTGGGGGGTGTGGCGAGAGGGAGTGTCAGCCTGAAGAGAGAAGGAAAGAAGAGCATTGTCCATGAGGGGGATGGAGGAAATAGAGGAGTGATGATTAAAGGGGAGTAAGTTCTGGTTAGAGAGGACGTAATCAACAAGACTCGCACCTCTTCCACGAGGCCGACACGTGAAAAAGTGAGAATTTGGAAAACATGGGAGCTCATTTAGAATCAACAACTCCTAAGATTCCCCTAAGTGTAAAAGGTATCGACCATAAGTTGTGAAAGGCCCCAACGCATCATCGAACATCCGATGAAGCCCCATTGACTCTGGATCTATCTCCTAGATGCAAAACACATCCTCTGATTGGTCGTGGAGAGGAATTTGGAGGGCTTTGGTGCAGGAGTTGAAGTCACCTAGAAGGACGACTTCCCCAACTGCTGAGTATTGGGTGATGCCGACGTACAAATCTATAAAGGGATCCCTGTTGGGCCCGTTATGAATAGCATATGACGAAGAAGTTGGAGGGAAGTAATAGATTGCAATGTAAATGTCCTTGGGGAGAGGGGAAATACCTCAAACCCGAACCCATGTAAACCTAGCAAACTCATCCACGACCACCAAAGAAATCCTGCTCCGGAGGGAGTCTCTAACGAAACAAGCAACACCATTTGAACCTCTGATACCCCTCTAGCTCTTCATCTCCTATCTATAGGTTGAAAATTGATGGTATCTTGTAATGTTTGGGAGAGGCTGAACCTTTTGGGCTGAAATTAATCAATTGTATGGTTAAGTTTGATTTGATCATCTTTGGGACAATTTAACAACATGATTTTCATCTTCAATTGCTTGTTCATCACATAGGAGACATTTATAGTCTCTTGTTTCCATTTTGTTTCCATATTCTCGTGTCAATTACCAGGTTATGTGAAGTTGTCCTTCTTTTACATATTAGTTGTCTTTTGAAGACTAGTATGGGCTCCCAAAAGTATTTTTGCTCCTCATAAATGACCACAGGGTTTATTTCTCTATGGTAAAATTTTGTCTTTCTCCTTTGGTATTTGCCAAATTTTCTTAGCTACTTTGGATCTCTAAGATCATTCTTCTTATTTTGTCAGTTGGCATCTCCATTAGTCATCTCCCTCCATACAAGTACTCCTTGGAGATCTCATCAAATTTTCCCCTCAAAGGGGGAGCTTAATAAGGCAATGAATCGGAGAGGATATTTATCAACAATTTATTCAATTCACACAAATTTCCCCTCATAGCCTCTCAACCCTAAGATGGTATTTTATATTGAGCACTTCTTGTTGATTGTTGACTATTTCATTGTCTGTGTAGACTACCTAAAACGCCATTGGTCATGTGCCTTTAGGGTCTGCCCTTGGCCAATAGAAGGTGCACTCCCATCAGTTATGAGTCAACACTAATCAAAATTTTCCATAGGAAGACAAGATCTGCTGACTTTGTTTGCTTCAAGAGATAGAGATGGAGATGCCCTCTCTACCATGAGACATGGGAGAGATTTCATTGTCTATATAGAGAGATCTTGGGGATCCGTTTCTACCTTCTTTTACTATCCAGACCAAAGGTGTTTGATCCCATGTATTTAAAGGTTATTATGTTTAGATGACAAATCTTGTAGGACCCCCTAGGTCTACGAGATTGATTGCCTCCTTTTCCCATCCTATCTTAGCCATTGGGGCATAAAGCGCTCGATATACATTGTAGTCACATACTCAACCAATGGTAGATCTGCAAGGTAGTGTTCCCATGCATGAGAGCCCAAGAGACCACATTGGATTTCTGCTCCTTGCCCCCATCATAGAGGGAGAACTACCATTCCTTTTAGCCAACTCAGATCTCGTGGACAATTGCACATCACCATTTGTCTTTCTTCATTGAGAGACCTATTGGCCATGGATCTCAAAGAGTCACAATGAGTAGTTATTGACATGCCCTCAGGATAGCATAGTTGGATCCTGTAAACCGAGGTCACTCTTTGGAGGACATTATTAGGCTTAGCATTGGTGCTTTGAAATTTTTTGTTAGAGATGCCGACACATCATCTGATTTGGATGTAGGTTACTGTCTCACCCCTCATGATTCAGGTGAGACACTTCCCCATCTGGTCATTTCTGCAACTAGCCCATCTGGGTCTTTGGCTTTCCCATTTTCCAATGATTTAATACTATCTTTATCTCTTTTGAAAATATTTCCTTTTCTGTTCCAATAATCTTTCTGTCCAAATTTTCTTACACTTACTATTTCTCATAGAATTCCTTGACATAAKATATAATTTCCTTTAAACCAATGGTCCCCACTTTGATCTTCTYAGAGTGTAATSTTTTCTTAAATGGTCTTGTTTGTGATTTCTGCTTATTACACATTTAACTACTTTTTTCTCATAAAAGCTTTTATCTTCGTCATTAATATTTTGTACAGCAAACCCATTTCGTCTTTCTCTTTTGCATTTATATGCTTTGTTCTGGATATTTTACAATCTTTGTTGAACCATCCATGGAATGGTATACCTTTTGTTTGGAAACAGACTTGAGCTACTTTTGTAAGAGTTTGATATCAAGATTTCATTCTTTTCCTCCTAATTATATGGTCATTCTGTGTCTGAAATTTCTCATTTCAATCGATATACATTTTAACTTTTTGAAAGTCTATTCTTAATTCAATATACATTTTTGGCAGGTTATTAACCCTTGAACTATGTACCCCTTCTATTTGGAAACCTTTTATTTGACTGACCAGAGATTCTCGAGTTATTAGATAATGGCCTACACTTTAGAATCCATGGCTGGAGATGAACAAGAAGTCATTAGTAGGGTGCTCTTATGCATTGACAAAGGATTGCAATACAAGCTTCTTCTGATTGCCATTATCCATGATAAAGCTAAGCTAACCTGTCATCTATCTGATAGTTGTGTATGAAAAGAGATTCCTTGGTGGAGCTGAAACATTTGAGAGTCACAAGTACTAAGTCAGGGTTTCATATGGGATTTGGAAAATGTTTTCCCCTCTTCCGTTTTTTGGTAGTACTGCATAGCTAAAGTCCTTACCTTGTCAGACTTTAACTTGAGGAGTGGATTTGTGTCATTGATTCTGCCCATTGATTGTGGGAAAAAAAAAAGTGGAAGATGCAGATATAGGAGTGGAGGACTTCTTTTGTTGTGTCTGCTAACTCGAAGTCCCCTTTTTGATCTTGGCATCGATCTTCATTGCAAACTTGAATGCTTGATCCAATGAAGTAATATTGAGAAGTTCCATTTCTTTCCTTAGAGGAGGAATCRACCTGCCAATAAACTTTAATTGAAGGGTCTCATCTAAGTCTATGACTTCCATGTTGAGCTTGTTGAACTGATYGATATATTGTTKAACAGTCTRTACACTGAACTGCTTGCGATGTAGCCACTGTGTCACCATATCTTCTTTGTATTCCAGGGGATAAAATCTCCTGTTTATGTTTGGGTTAAGTTGATCCCATATGTTGAATGGKTTGTTGATTAGTATCACAAGGTGTGTTAGTAATCACAAGTTGTTGAACATGGGACTACCACTAGGTAAGTGTTTGGTCATCTATATGGCCAGCAGTGATAATTATTATCTGATAATCTCTCAAGTTCTTTAGGTTCAGAAATGAGCRTCAAGTCTATGAAGGGATGCATCAAGCTTCTCTACATTCACTATGCATTTAAGTGTTGTATGCTTATCTTGGTATCTGATTTGAAGGTAGCCTGATTGAGTGGAATCATTGTTGGAATAGTTTGTTGCTGTTGAGGCTATCTATTGAAGTTGTTTCACAAGGAATTKCTACTGCTGTTCCATAAATTGTTGGAACGTAGTCATCRTATCATGCATTGACTATGCTTGGATCTCTCGTGCTTGTTGCATTAAATTGGCCTGGAAGCCTTATGCTTGTTGACATTGTTAACATAATTCTCGTGCACAAATGCAAGGAATTCTTTGACTACTATCATGTTTCTAGCTGTTATTTTTCCGCTAGTTCATTAGTTGCAGTAGTAATGTGCCACTTTTTAATTCAAGCATATGCTGCAAGTTGGTATTAGAGTCAGGTTCAATCTGCTGGGGAAAATAATAAAGTGAGGATGCTGATCACCAAGAGAAGGGAGGAATTGAAGGCAGTAATGAAAAAAATGAAAATAACGAATATTTGACAAAGGGAGAACTAAAATATATATTTGTAAAGTTCACATAGGGAGTTAGGGGAGTATGAATGAACATAATTGAAACCCTCAACTGAATGGCGGTTCTTCACATTTTACTCCGGGTGACCTTAGGGAAGATGAAGGCATGATTGAAAGAATAAATGTCAAGTCAAGATCTCCCATACATTCAAATGAAGATCCCATAGTACTATTTTAGAGGTGAGGTTGAATTGCATACGTGGTTAAGCAAAATCAGGCCAAACTTTAGAGTGTAGGGCATTCATAATCAAGGGGATAAATTAAACATTTCACTTTAGCACTTAGAAGGGTCGATCCATACATACATGGGGTGAGAGACGGATCTCTAAACACCTAAAAGGAGTTTTCAATGAGCTTGCAGATGTAGTGACCCAAGTAGTTGATTAAAAAATGGGACAAGCACTATAATATTTAGCTGATGCACCTATTTCAGAAGGAGATCTCCATTGAAGAGTACATAGAAGGGTTTGAAGCATATGAAACTTGAGGTAGAAAATCAAAACAAAGGTAAGATTTTTTGGGTCATAATCCATAGGTAAAATCATTGTTGTAGCTAGGAAGTAGAAAGTCATATAGAAGCTTTTAGAAAGATTATTTCAAGTAGGAGGGATTATACACAACCCATAAACCCTAGTCAACCAATGGTTTAGAAACCTTGCCTCTTAAACCCAAATGCAACAACATCTTGCCCAAAAGGCCTCTAAAGGCTTCCCTATCAACATCTTGGGCGACAAACACATACAATGTAAAGTATAGTCCATGATGCGGAACTTACAATGTTAGATGATCCAGGAGGATCCCCATAACCGATCCAATCAGTTGCAAAAGATGTTCAAGACACCACATGGCTTCAACATAATGCCCAAATCCTAAGCATTGTGGCAGAGGTCGATTTTAAAAACATTTTTAAAGCTATTTTTAAAACCCTTCACAAATCATGCCAACCAAGCAAACTAGACGTGGTGTATCCTCAAGGCAAAAATAAGATAGCAAACGAAGGAGAAGCACAGGTGGGTGAATCACAAGGAGTGTTGGTGCTCAATCTTTGGGATGCTGACACCAGAAATTGAGACTCGATTTATGCTTACGGTCTGAATCTCGCCATTCCTCATTCCAACATATTCCAACTATCAATATCTAGTAAGCTTGTTGGCACACAATCCATGGTACCTAGGTATTTAACTATATATAACGACAGACAATTGAATGGAATAGGTGTGTAACATTAAGTCTCCACATCTAGCAAACCATACTGCAATTATGTCAATCTGCAAAGTATGAGGCTACATATATTTTTTAAAATGTTGATGGAGTGTTGGATTGCCAAGAAGCAAAGCCAACAACCGGATCCATCATAAGAGCCGTGACTTATTGCCTCTGTCGCTAGTTAAAAAGGAGGGCAAGCCCGAGCTCATTTATTGTAGGAAGAAGCCATTGTTATCTTCCTAGAGGACATCAGAGACTAATTTTGTATATTGAAAGCCATTATTTGATGTAAAGATGTGAAATGTTGTACTTTGCATCCTTTTGAATGGATCGGTTCATCAATTGAAGTAGACTCTAAGACATACCCATAAGGATGAACTTTGTTATCAACTTGTTGAGTATTGTTTGAGTTATTTCAATTCTTTTTAAAATTTCAGTCTTTAAAGCTTGATTAAGCCAAATTTTAATGAAAATTGTGGAAAAAATTGAGACGTGTATAAAAAAATTTGAATTAGTGTAACAAAGCATTTAGCATTAGTTTCGCATCAAGTTTGGATTAACTCATATGCTGATTTGGATTTGCACAAGTGTTGGTATTGAATGCTAACCGACTCTAAGCTAAAGTATAGAGAAGGTTCGCTTGACGAGTACAATCCTGAGATTGGTTAGAGATGTGCATTCCAAAGGCAAGCAATGGAATCTCCAAAGGAAGAAAACCCCTTCGAATATGAAGCGATGTTTCGACAAACTTTTTTGGAGATGAAAACCATGGTGGAAGAATCCTATAAAGAATGAAAGATGAACGAAGAAGGCCTAAGTCAAGGTAGAGGACAAGGAGGTGGTGGTGACCCTCTTGAAGCTCCTCCATCCCCATCCTCTCCTTCAAGTTCAAGTTCCTCTTCAATTCCATAGAAAAAACAACTAGAGAAAGTTGGTTCTAATTTGCATATGTTGAAATTAGACATGCAATTTGACTTGCCAATGTATAATGGAGAGCTTAATGTAGAGAAATTGGATTATTGGATCAAGTAAATTGAATTATATTTCAGGGTTCAAAAAATTGCGGATGAAGGAAAAGTCCAGCTAGCTACTCTTCGACTAAGAGGCACAACACTAATTTGGTGGGAGTAAGAATCAAGAAGATCTTCTTAAGAAAGGTAAAATGATATCTTCCTAGTATGAATTCATGGCTGCATTAAAGAAACAATTTTATCCTTCAAGGTATACGAAACAAGCAATAATGGATTGGTAGAATCTAAGGGAAAATAGAGGACATAATGTGCAA
>JASDQU010244520.1:94195-105469 GCA_032191745.1 Picea mariana
TGCCGCTAGTGGAGACATTACATTCTTGGGAATGAGACAGTCATCCACACTGATCACAAGTCACTACAGTTCATGCAAACCCAAGGAAAATTGCAGAATGACTGCCATCAGAAGTGGTCCACATACTTACAACAATTCCACCTTGACATCAAGTATAAAATAGGAAGTACAACCGAGTTGCTAATTTCCTCAGCTGACCTCCAGTCACTACACTCACCATGGTACCAGACTCTTGTGTCCATGAGACCTCTGGATGGCCCCACCTCTATGAGACAGACCCTAACTTCTCCACCACCTACCAAATGTTGGGCGCCAACTCAGTGGTTGCTAATTTCCATCTCTAGGACGGTCTGTTGTGCCGTCTAGGCCATCTCTGCGTTCCATCAAGCGAGCACATGAAGCTGATTCGGAAATCTCACTACAGTCAGGTGGCATGACACTTTGGCGTTGAAAAGGCAATGGCAATGCTACATAAACATTTCTACTGACCGAAACTTCGACAGAATGTCGACAAGTATATCAGGTCCTACATCGATTGCACTATTGCCAAACCGACCACAAATAAACAAGGCATGTACACCCCTCTTCTTACTCCCGACAGGCAGTGGGAATCCATCTCAATGGACCACATGTCGAGCCTCTCATCCCCCAAGAGGGGAAATGACTACGTTTTTTTGGTTGTTGATCACTTTTACAAGATGGCAATTCTAGCCACCTACAAGAAGAACATCACAACAAAAGCCACTACCAAGCTCTTCTTTGAATGAATATGGGTACATTTTGGGATCCCACAAACCATTATGTTAGACTGTGACATTCGGTTCCTCAACACATTCTGGTTGAGCCTCTGGTCACTATTGGATACCAAGATCACTAAATCCACTGCCTTCCACCCCCAAACAGATGGCCAAACTGAGGTCGTCAATAAGATGATCGTACATATCCTACACATGTACAATTCAAAACACCCTCCCACATGGGATGAGAGTCTTCCCTATGTCCAACATAGCTACAACCAAGCCCTACATAGCTCAATTGGCCACAACCCATTTCAGGCGGGGTTGGGATTCCAACAATTGGGCCCCATGGATGTTGCACTACACCTGGTGACCAAATAGACTGACTCGTCCCCTATTCCACCAGAAGCTGACAAAGCCACCTGATTCATTGAGCGGATCCAACACATCCACCAACAGGTTCAAGATATTCTACAAAAGTTTAATGCCAAGTGCAAGCAACGCCATGATCAACATCAGGTGCCACATAAGTTTCAGGTGGGTGACAAAGTTTGGTTGCACTTGCAGAAAGAATTCCTTACAGGGATCCATCAAAATCTTTACCCACTCCATTATGGGCCGTACACCATCACCAAGGCTGTGGGTGACAATGCTTTTGAGATCAACATTCCCCCTTTCCTTGGCCTGCACCCAGTCTTCAACGTGGCTCTCCTTCGACCATATTTACCACCATTATTGGACACCTCAGAGATAGTAGAGCATTTGACACCAATAGAGCTCAAACCTGACTGCATGCAACATGCATCCAGTGATCGGATTGTGGACACACAGATCAAGGGCAATCAACAACAAAGGATCCAACTTTATCGAGTCGTTAAAGCAGGGCAACTCCTACACCAAGGCAAGTGGCTCACCCATGGCCAAATTCAGCAGAAATTTCCTCATCTGATGGGGGAAGTCAATGCAATGGAGACCATTTATTCCTAAGGAGGGAGTATTGATCCAAGTGGATATCGGTGTCCACCCACCTTTTCCAACTGGTTCAAAACAATTTTCTGGCAATTTTGGTAATTTACTATTTTTTGCAGTTTTTAACTTCCAGGGCCATTTTTAGGGCATAAATGAAGGTTTTTCGAGATTGATTTTCTTTATGATCTCCAAAGTTTTGTATCGAGCCCCCAAAATGAATCTACTTGGAGATACCTTTTCAACGAGCTATCATGCGCCCCAAACGAAGATCGTATGCAAAAGTTACGACCCCGGGAAGTTGATGTACTAACTTACCCAAATGGGGCCCACATGATTTTTGGCGCTTCATCTCCTAGGGTTAGGTTTTTTGGATGTCTAGGGTTTGTGACATTCCAGTTTACTGTAAAAAATGCCTTCAGAGCCTCATTTTAATCATCTTCTTGCGAACGAGCGTAATCGTCACATCTTTTCTCAGAGATATGCCGCCACCATTCCAACAAGCTTGTTTTCCGCTGCATTTTACAGTTTCAACTTATTTCCTTATTGAATAGAAAACTAGTTTTACTGTATCTCTATTATTCTAAGTTAAGCATCTTTTAATAATCTATATTCATTTCGTTTTTCTCATAAAATCCGGATCATGCCATTTGGGCTAACCAATGCGCCAACCACTTTTATGTGCTTAATGAATAATGTACTCAGTAAGTTCTTAGACAGATTTGTATTGGTTTTCATTGATGATATCCTAATCTATTCCAAGGATATGGAAGAGCATGAAGGACACCTTAAGCTAGTACTTCAAGTACTAAGAGAACATCCACTCTATGCTAAGTTTATTAAGTGTGACTTTTTATAGAAACAAGTCCATTACTTAGGCCATGTTATTTCTGAAAAATGAGTGGCAGTTGATCATGACAGGATCAAAGCCATTTTAGATTGTCCTACCCCAAATGATGTATCTGATATCATATCCTTTATGGGCCTATCAAGATACTATCGAGGGTTCATAAAGGATTTTCCAAGATTGGTTTCCCAATCACTTCCCTTCAAAAAAAGGGAGTTAAATTCCTTTGGACATCAGAATGTGAAGAGAGATTCCAAAAGTTGAAATGCCTTCTAACCGATGCACCTGTGCGGAAGATTGCGGATCCAAATAAGGACTTCTTGGTGTGTACAAATGCCTGCAAGGAAGGACTTGGAGGAGTCCTCATGCAAGAAGAACATGTAGTTTGCTACGAATCCCAAAAATTGAAAAAACATGAATTCAATTATGTGACCCATGATCTAGATTTGGCGGCGATAATGCATGCTTTAAAAATGTGGAGGAATTACTTCATGGGTAGAAGATTTGTGTTGATGACATATCATTGTGGGTTGATGTACCTGTTTGATCAACCAAAACTTAATGCTAGAAAAGCTAGATGGATGGCTCTCCTTAGTGAGTTTGATTTTGAAATCAAACATATCAAACAAAAAGAAAATAGGGTGGATGATGCCCTTAGTAGGAGTATGAAAATGATTCACCTGGAAGCTATAAGCACATGTGAAATGAATGTCAGGGAGAGAGTTAAAAGTGCACAAGAAATAGATGCATTTTTCAAGACTGTAAAATCGTACTTAGAGAAAGAGCCCACGGGGTTGAAGTACGAAGGTTATCAATTATTGAATGATGGATTACTAACTTAAAAAGGTAGGTTGTATATTCTTAACTATGACGACTTGAAGAGGTTCATGATGGATGAACTACATAGAATACCATATACTTGTCATCCTAGTTATCATAAGATGATCATTGCCATTAGGAAACTGTTTTATTGGTCAGGACTGAAAAAGGACATAGCTGATTACTTGGCTAAATGTCTAGAATGTCAATGGGTTAAGGCATAATACCGACAACTAACAGGGATATTGCAGCCCCTACCAATTCCAGAATGGAAATGGGAAACCATCTCCATGGATTTCATCATAGGATTACCAAAATCAACCAAACAAAATGATGCCATCATGGTGCTGGTGGACAAATTGAGCAAGGCTGCTCAATTCGTTCTCGTCAATTCAACTTGCAAGGCAATAGACATTGCCAATATTTTCATAAAAGAAATATTTCATCTGCATGGCATGCCTTAGGAGATCATATTTGACAGAGATACGAAATTTACTTCAAATTTCTGGAAATCTCTATTTGTTTGTTTTGAAACTAAATTGCTATTTAGCACAACCTATCACCCCCAAACTGATGTACATATAGAGAGGGTAAACCAAGTGTTAGATGACATGTTAAGGATGCATGTAATGCATCAACCTAAGAAGTGGGAAGATTACCTAACAGTAGTAGAGTTTGCCTACAACAATGGCTATCAAGAGTCATTGAAGATGAGCCCTTTTGAGGCCCTCTATGGTAGACAATGCAAGATTCCAATCAGCCGGGATAACCTAGTAGATAGAATTAAAATCAGGACAGACATGCTGAAAGAAATGGAACAACAAGTAATTCAAATAAAGCAGAATCTGAAAATAGCCCAGGATAGATAGAAAAGCTATGCAGACCGAAAGAGGACTCCTAGAGAGTTCAAAATAGGGGATCATGTGTATCTTCGAGTTAGACCCAGGAAAAGCTCCTTGAGAATGGGATCTTGAGTTGTCACCTCAATATTGTGGAACCTTTGATATTTTGGATAGAGTGGGACCTGTAGCCTATAGGCTAACACTTCCTCCCACAGTGAAGGCACATGATGTTTTCCATGTTTCATTATTAAATAAATATGTACATGATTCTAATCATATTATTGACTGGTCTGTGATTCAGATGGAACCAGAGAGACAATTCCTTCTAGAACCTAAATGCATAATAGACAGGAAAGAAACCCACTCAGGAACAAAACCATTGCACAGGTCAAGGTGCAATGGAAACACTTTGGCCCAGATGAGGCTACATGGGAAATGGAGGATGCCATGAAACATGCATATCCATTTTTGTTTGCTTCTGTACATACATAACACATTAGTAGATAGCACATCAAGGATGATGTCACTTTAAGGGGGAGGGTATTGTAATACCCATGTTTCCCCCAGTTTGTAAATATAACTATAATCGACCAAGAGACTATGGAAGACTAGATATGTGTGAATGTTGGATTTGATGAACCTTTGTATAAAAGGTCAATGTATGCATTTTCCGTTATTAATAGAAAATGAATAAGTGTTGCATAAATGCTGAAAGGGGGGTTTTCCAAGATAGACTATGGATTCTATGAGAGAGATGGTGAGGGGAACCATAAATGGTTGAGATCACCCCCCACCAAACCAGTATGTTACTGGATTTAATGATTCAGACTCAGAACAATCCTCTGACCCATGAATGAATTACCAAGTCAAATTGGTAGTTGGAAGAGTCCTCCTCAAGAGTTAATGAGGAGATGGGGCAGAGTACCCATATGCAAGACTTCCAGGCCTAACCACAAGCTAGGGATTCAAACCCATGCAATCTTGCTGAGGAAGGAAATAAAAGAGGTAATTCATGGGCAGAGAGAGATCTGCGGGGAGAACAGAGTCGAAAGACCAATCTCGAGAAGATAAAAAGAGTGGTTACAACTCTCTAGTTCGAGGAAGAACTGAGAAATAAGCTCGTCCTGGGAGCAAGAAGATGTGGGTATCATTTTCGGTTCAATCTGATAAACGGGGCTGACGAGTGACTGTGGAAGTACTCGTGTAGATCCCCTTGCTTGGTACATAGAAAACCAGTTACCAAGATCCCGTGGGAGGAGGAGAGTAACCTCTGTCCCTGACTGTCATTGAGCAAGAAGAAATAGTCTCTCTTAGAGAATCATGGTCTAGCGTGGGGGTGGCCAACGGTAAATCCGTTAGGAGTGGTTGTGCCTATGGTTGGGTGGGAAAAAGTACCCCTTTCAGTAGTCGCTTCATGAACTTTGGTTTTCTAATAAGTATCTTCATATTCCGTGTGTTGAAATGGAAATGGTGATTGAATATATTTATATGTCTGTGACTGAGTTCTGTGTTGAATGGTTAAGTTAGAAATATGTATTATCTTTATGTGAACCCATGATTTGAATGGTTTTCTGCTTGAATCAACTTAGCATTAGAGAGTTGTGGGATGTACATCTACAATAGCGTCAAGGAAAGACTTACTGGGATGTTTAAGTCCTGCCGGCCTCTAGTATCTACCTTCGTGGAAATACCAAGTCCAAACTCGATGGAAGGAGGGTGCCTCCCTAAGATATTTCACCCGTGTGACCAAGGGCTCATGCCCGTGTCCTTAACCAACTCACAACTGAGAATATTAGCATGTAACCCCCAAGAGTTTTCAAAGGGCCCATGTGACCAAGGTCTGGGAACCTTGTTCTAGGTCTGAAAGGAGCTGAGTCTTTCTAGGTTCGAAACTTCTGGAGTTAAGAATTCCAGAGTGTTTCATCCTTACCATTTGTAAACCGACCGAAGGAAACTGATAGTTACAGTTACCAGTAAGGTTGACCGGCACCTGGCAGTCTCCCTAACCATGGCAGAGAAACATGCCCCACTGTTAAACCTTGATCCATTTACCCATCACGAAGTAACACGAGCCACTAATTTGAGGGTATTCAAGAGTCCTCTTGGCCATTGGATTTACGCCGAGATAACTTCGACAAAGTCCTACTTCGGGAGAATAGGGATGTTAAAGCACCAAACTCCCTGAACACCAAAGTTATGAAGTGATGAGAGGCGTGGATCTTGGGAGTCAATTAAGAACCCTAGTAACTGTCTGATTAAACAGTGGAGAGACCCACATACAGTACTTCGATGGAGTCCTACTTCGGGAGAATGGAATGACCATAATGCCTAAATCCCCGAAGGTCGGAGCTGTGAAGTGATGAGGACCATATATCTAGGGACCCTTCAGGATCTTCCCTGACTGTTAGATCTAGGCCATGGTCAGCTTGACGCTGACCACTTTGGGAGGAAGGAGGAAGTCACACCACATATCTCCCAAAATCCAAAGTTACAAAGTAAGGGAGGGCGTAGATCCAGGGGTTAAATTGACACACCTTGACCGTGTGATCTAAGGGCACAGGAAGGCCATCAGTCCAGAGTGACGTGGCATAATGACATCATCCAGGGAGACGTGGACCCATGATTGACATGCCACGTGTCACCTGGATTCATATGTCTCGTAGAATCTATGTGCCCATTAACACCTAACATGTGTCACCCACTATAGGGGCCACGTGTCATCTCTGCCCTGTCGCGGGTCACCCCTGGAACTTACCTATTTAGTCCATTTGGTGGGAGGAGTATTTAGGACCCACGTACTTTCCTCCACGTTTAGTACGTCACCGCGTGTGAGGGTGGACCCTTTAGGAGTTCGAAACTTCGGGGCTCCAGAGGTTTGGATTGCAGTATCGAGGGTAATTCGAAAGGATTGAAGGCTGGAGCCACGTGGCGAGATTTTAGTTCCTTTGAGAGTTCGAGAATTTGGGACTACGAAGGACATGCGTGCAAAAAGAAAAAGGGGCTTTTAGCGCCGAAGCATCGAATGCCAAATTCCCCTCTAGCCTTTGTGTTAGATGAGGATTGAGTCTCGCCGTTGGATTGGATGGTGGATGGACCTTCCCTGGGAGAGGTAGTAACCTGAAGATTTCACAAACAAGTTGGACCCACGTGACCCTCAACTATTAATGCCCGAATAACTTCGGGAGGCCATTACTTCCAAACCATAGGCCGGATTAGAGCCTGGAAGCAGTCATTAGGAAGCTATGAGTGAGTATAAGAGGATGGAGACCTTAGGCAATGTATTTGAGATGGTTAGAGGAAGAAAAATTTTGATGCCCCATCCCTAGGAAGGGTACTTAGGGGTCAGGTGTGTTACACTAACCCACGACCAAATTCAACATAAATTTCCTCACTTGATGGGGGCACTCAACGCAATGGAGACCATTGTTTCCTAAGGGAGGAGGACTGATCCAGGTGGATATAGGTGGCCACCCACCTATTCCAACTGGCTCCTTTGGACAATTTTAGTTCAACACATTCTTTTGTAATTCTTTGTAATTGTGGGTTTTACACTTTTGAGGTTGTCTGAATCCCTACATAGCTTCCAAGTGGATATTGGTGGCCGCCCACCTAATCCAACTGGATTATTTTGGAAATTTTCATATCAATACATATTTCTGTACTTCCAGGGCCGTTTTGGAGCCCTAAACAATGTTTTTTGGCTTGCGACGGTCAAACTATAGATGAAGTGAGAGTTTGATGACATAATGTGTAGTTCTAAAAAATTCCTTTCCAACGGGCTATCACACACCTAAAACGGAGGTCGTATGCAATATTTACAAGCTCGAGAAGTTGAGGTACCAACTTACCCATCAAGGCCCACATAAATTTTGGCGTTTCATCTCCTAGGGTTAGGTTTTTGGATGTCCATGGTTTTAGCATTCACAAGTAATGTTAAAAAGGCATCCGAAGCCTCATTGTAATCATTCTGCTCAGACGGATGTGCGTAGCAACCACATCTCTTCTCGGAGATAGCTACCACCATTCAAGCAAGTTGTTTTCAGTTATGTAGTTTTACAGTTTCAACCTATTTTATTTATTCAATAAAAGTTATTGTTCATTGGATATCTGTTGTTGTTCTCCGTATCTCTGTGTTATTGTATTCAGTCAGTTACTTATTTCGTTCCGCTCATAAATCCAGATCAAATAGTTCCTACAAATTCTAGAGCCCACTTTTCAAAAGGCTCTATGAGTACCCGAGGTTATAGAGGCATTTCCCCTTCTTGCACTGGTCAATCCATCCGTTGACAACTATCATAGCTTCTAATGTACTTCTTTTCATATATGAAAATAGTAGGTCAATAATACCCTAGATGAAGGACTTCCTATGTGGTTCTCTTGTCAAAAAATTGACCTCCACATGGCTCATCATGGCATGCCTTTAATATGTCAAACACTTCATCCTCTCACACACACCTCTGAATAATTAGATCAAGTCTAGTATGGAAAGTTCTGCATCAATCCAAGAATATGTGGCACTAAGTCTCACAATATTCTGCTTCTCCTTTGGTGAGAGGTGTTGAGGTAGATTTCTTGTAGCCAAATAGTTAGTGGTATCGTCAAACCAAATAGAGTTAGTAGATATTGAAAATATATACTCATAAAGAAAAATATCATTTGCAGGAACTAATTCACCTTCATTACGAATCCTGGAAATAAAATATGCAACTACATTTGCTCTTCCAATTATGTTTAATATTATGATGTTAAATTATTTTAACATAAGAAGCCACCTAGTAATTATGCCATTAGTAATTAGTTTGTTCATAAGATGTCTGATGGTAGAATGACCAATGTGAATAGATATCTCATAACCATTAATGTAGTGCCTAAATTTATTGATGGCATGCACAACTGTAAGAAATTGTTTTTTCGTAATTGTGTAATTCAATTCAAGGGGTGTCATGTTCTTACTAACAAAATAAATGACATAAGAAATATGATTTTATTTTTATCCTAGCACTGCTCCTAAATATGTATCTGAAGCATCTGTGGATATCTGAAAGGGGAGAGACCAATTTGGCCCTCTTAAAACAGGAGCTACAAAAATCTTCTTTTTAAATATTTCAAAAGCAGTTTGACAAGGAATATTCCAAAATAATTCACTATCTTTAGTGAGTAGTTTAAATAATGGACATGTTAATTTTGTGAAATTTTCAATAAATATCCTATAGTATCCAACATGTCCCAAGAAAATATTGACATCCTTTTGGGTCTTTGGCACTGGAAGTTTATAAATGACTTCTACCTTTTCAGGATCACCTTTATTCTTGCAAATGATATATAATGACCCAAAACAATTCCTTTAGTGAGAAATATATGGAATTTTTCATGACTTAATGAAATACTAGCTTCTTGACATCTGATCAAAACTTTTTTGTGATTTTCTAATGCTTCCTCAAAAGTATTTCCATAAACAATGAAATGATCCATATATACTTCTACACAATCATGGATCAAGTAAAAAAAAAAACCTAGAACATGTTGAAAAGCAACATGAGCATTGCATAACCCAAATGGTATTACTTTGTAAGCATATGTTCCCCATGGTCATGTGAATGTGGTTTTATCCTTATCTTTTGGAGTAATTTGAATTTGATTATAACTTATAACCACTAAACCCATCAAGAAAATAAATATATTTTTTCCCTGCTAAGGTATCTAAAACTTGATCTATAAATGGTAGGAGAAAATGGTCTTTTAAGGTAGATTGATTCAATTCCCTATAAACTATGCAAACACGCCATTTACCATTCTTTTAGAAACAATTACTAAAGGTGAAACCCATTGACTATTAGAAATTGAATATATGAAATTCACATTTAGTAGTTTTTGCAGTTCTTCTTTTACAATTTCCTTCAAGATTAGATTCATATGTCTTTGGGGTTGTCTGATTGGCCTAGAATTTTCCTCTATATAAATGTGATGGATACATGTATTAGGATGGATTCCGTGCATGTTAGTATATTTCCCATGAAAATGCACTAGAATGTTTCTGTAGCTTTTGAATTAATTGTTCTTTTTGAAATTCATCAAGTTTAGAGTTTATATTCAGGGTTTTCCTTGATGAATTTCAACAACAGTGCTACTTGATTATGATATTGAATTAACAAAAAACATTGGACCAAAAAGTGTTGATAAAGTGTCCATAGTACAAGTTTCTTGAAAATTCTTGTCCAAGATATGATCAACAATATGTTTCCCCTTAGGATATTGAGTAAAATCATAATTATTGATAAAATTAATGATTTGATTTTCTTCAATATCCTCTTTTAAATTCATATCTTGATCAATACTATTTCTTCATCATTATTTTCATCTTGAAAGCATTGTGTAAATTTTGATTCAGTTAAAGTTGTTAGCACATAGAATTGTAGGGGTAAAAAATAATCRCCTTGGTTTTGTTTTTGAGTTACACCTTTGATCCTTACATCATTACCTTGACATGTCACACCTCCAAGTTGTACACAAGTTTCTCCTTGTCACCATCCATCCATTTAAGTGTAAAGTCAAAGTTGGGTGTATGTGCTGCCAACTCACCATGAGAGTTTGCCACGTACTCTAAGTACTTCATGCATTCATTTGTCATCACTACAATTAAAGGATCATGTCAAAGAGGATTTCATTGTTTTCATAGCCTACATTTAAACACTTCTTCAGAGATTATATCATAAGACCTACTAACAGTGTCCTCGAATTGTGCAATCTATGTTTGAATTTGGCACTGCGAACCTGACACTACAGACGGGCAGTGCGAATTGGTGTTGCAGACTGGATGAAGAGGAGCATTGGAGGTTATATAGATTGCAAACACATATGTTCAAATTCATAGACATATTCATCAAGCCTAGGTCTACCAGGTACTCCATGAGGGTTTCCATGCTGTTTAAAGGTTGAGAGAAAGTTTTTGCTGGTTTATCTATTGGCAGTGCAAACTGTCAGAATATTTTATTGCCAACTTTCAAAATCACCTTGATGATGTTTTGAACCTTTCCCACTATACCAAGCTACCTTTTGACCTCAT
>JASDQU010244521.1:0-22092 GCA_032191745.1 Picea mariana
ACTGCAAAAATCCTTGATGGATTCGGGGGATTCTCACAACCTCATGCCCAAGACTGTCATGGAAGAGTTAGGGCTAGAAGTCACCCGAGCCTATCATGACCTCTATTCCTTTGACTCCAGAAAAGTTCAGTGTCTAGGAGTTATCAAAGACCTGGTCGTGACCTTGTTTCAGCTGCCCATGAAAAGTGTGGTCATGGATATTGTAGTGGTCAATGTCCCCCCCAAGTTTGGTATGTTGTTATCAAGATCTTGGATAAAAATACTGGGGGGAACCTTGCAGATGGACCTCACATATGATACTATCCCAAAGTTTGGAGGAGAACATAGAAGGCTATACAGGGAAGCCCAACTGGCCTATATAATCAGTGATGAAGCCAACCCTACCAACCATCCCATTTTTTCCTTAGACACTGATTTAGGTTCCAGTTTAATGCAACTCACTCATGCTCCCGAGCCCCCTCTTAAACTCAGAAAGCAGCCCACCACTCCTCATGAATTTCCTCCCTCCATCACCCCCATCTAGAAAATGTTTTTTGATGGAGCCTGCTCCAGGGAAGGCATTGGTGTTGGGGTAGTTTTTGTATCACCTCCTCAAGAAACCATATCTTTGTCATACAGGCTATAATTTGAAACCACCAACAATGTGATAGAGTATGAAGCCCTTGTTCTGGGTATGAGGGCTGTAAAAGAAATGGGAATTAAAGAGATAGCAATATTTGGAGATGTTGAGTTGATCATCCAGCAAGTCAGAAATGCCTACCATGCTAATAATCCATGACTTAGAAATTACAAAAATGAGGTATGGGACCTGATTGATAGTTTCTTCTTGGCCTTTAACATTTCTTTCATTCCGAGGGGGGGAAATACTTCAGCCAATTCGTTAGTTGTCTCATCTAGTCTGCTCAAAGTTCCTCTGCCGCCTATGGTCAAATCTGATGTTGAAATAAAATATAGGCCCTCTGTACCAGACAATGTCAAGCATTGGAAGGTATTCGAAGATGATCTGGAAATCAAAAGATTTCTCCAATCTGTTGATGAATTTTCTACGTTTCACATTGATCAGGATCCTGATACAGAGGATAGCCCTCACCCTGAGGTGTTTCTAAATAAAATTTCTAACCACCAGATTATTCAGCTACCTAGCAATCACATTCCGAGGGGACTAATTCCTTTAGAAAGATTGTTTGATGGGAATGATGTGGCAGTAAAGGGGAGGGTTTCAAGTGAAGATGCTGACACAGCTGAATGCAACATTGGCACACAGGAGGAGCCTAAGTTTGTCAAGCTGTCAAGGAGTTTGACCACAGAGCAGAGGCCGAATACACTGAGTTGCTGAAAGAATTTGTTGATGTGTTTGCATGGACCTACGAAGACCTCAAGACGTATGACACATCTGTCATTGAACACAAGATCCCACTAAAGGAAGGGGCTAAACCATTCAGGCAGAAGATAAGACAGATAAATCCCATGTTGCTTCCTGTCATGGAGAAAGAAGTGAAGAAGCTGTTAGAAGCCCAGATCATCGTCCCCTTGAGCTATTCCGAATGGGTGGCCAATTTGGTTCCAGTAAGAAAGAAAAGTGGAGAAATCAGGCTTTGTGTCGATTTCAAGAACCTGAACAGGAACTCAAAGAAAGACAATTATCCCCTGCCCAACATGGAGCAGATATTGTAGAGGGTAATCGGTGCATCTAGGATTTCCATGATCGATGGTTTTTCTGGTTATAACCAGATATCGGTCATGCCTGAGGACAGAGAAAAAACAGCCTTCACCACTCTTTGGGGCACATTCATGTATGCCAAAATGCCATTTGGGCTGATGAATGCAGGAGCGACATTTCAGCAAGCCATGGACATAGCCTTCATCAGGGAGAAAGATAAGTTCATGGTGATCTATTTGGATGACATAACAGTTTTCTTCAGGTCTGACGAAGAGCACTGCTGTCACCTGAGAAAAGTTTTTTCGAAGTGTCGGAGGTTTGGCCTTTCCCTTAATCCCAAGAAATATTTGTTTGCTATGGAGGAGGGGAAGCTATTAGGCCATATAGTATCAACAGAAGGAGTGAGGATTGATCCTAGCAGAGTGGAGACAATTCGGACCCTGTCACTTCCTAGATCTAAGAAGGAAGTTCAAGCCTTTTTGGGGAAGATTAATTTTCTGAGGAGATTCATCTCGAATTTTGCTGAACTAGTGAAGCACATCACAACCATGCTCAAGAAGGGAAATGAAGTAAAATGGACGGTCGAATCCATGGAATCTTTTGTCCAAATAAAAAGAGCATTGACTGAGGCACCTGTGCTGATCAGTCCTGACTATTCCAAAGATTTCCTAATCTTCTCATTCGCTTCTTTTGATATAATAACAGTGTTCTTGTTGCAGAAGAATGAGTAAGGGCGAGAGCAACCCATCGCCTTCTTCAGCAAAGAATTAAGAGATGCAGAGATCAGATATGAAATTATGGAGAAGAAGGCCTATTCCTTAGTGAAATCTCTCAAAGCTTTCAGGGTCTATGTCTTACACTCAAAAGTGACCGCATACGTTCCTTCAACCTCTGTGAAGGACATCCTTGTGCAACCCAACATTGATGGGAAGAGGAGTAAATGGATAGCCAAGATCCTGGAATTTGACTTGGAAATAAGGCCTACCAGATTGATCAAAGGTCAAGGCTTATCCAAGCTGTTGGCTGAAGCTAATCGCAAAGCTTTGGGGGTGGATTTCATCAATGCACAATCAGAAAATCAGCAGAATCAGTTGTTTGATGTAGACCCTCAAACAGAACCCTTGTTGGCTCGATGTCCTTGGTATAAGGATGTCATACATTTTTTATAGGAGTTGAGGCCCCTAGATGGCCTGCAAAGAAACAAAGAAAGAGCTCTGAAGCTCAAGGCAGCCAGGTACTGCCTTATCGATCAAATCTTATACTGGAAAGCCCCCCTGGGAGTGCTTTTAAAATGCATGGATCCACCAGAGGCCGACAGGATCATAGTCAAATTTCACAGCAGCCTATGTGGGGGGCACCATTCCTAGAAGACCACAACCCACAAAATTCTTAGAGTCGGGTACTACTAGCCCACCTTGTTTGTTGATGTCCATAGAAGAGTTAGAGCCTGTATCTCATGCCAAAGATTTTTGGGAAAGCAACAGCTCAAGTCCCTGCCTTTAAAGCCTGTAATTGTTTCGAAACCTTTCCAGCAATGGGGCCTAGACTTCATTGGAGAAATTCACCCCACTTCCAGTGGGCAGCATAGATGGATCCTGACTGCCACAGACTTCTTCACTAAGTGGATTGAAGCTATCCCTACCAGGAGCACTTCCCACAAGGTAATTATTGGACTCCTGGAAGACCTCATCATAAGGTTTGGTTGTCCAAGAAAGATTGTTACTGATAATGAAGTTGCTTTTGGGTCTGAGCCATTAGCCAAGTTCTGTGAGAAGTTCGGTATCAAACTGATTCACTCCACCCCATACTATCCCCAGGGCAATGGTTTAGCAGAGTCCTAAAACAAAAGCCTGATAAGAATCATCAAAATATTATTGGAGGACAACAAAAGGGCTTGGAATTCAAAGATAAAGTTCACTCTATGGACCGATCGGGTGACCACAAAGAGATCTATAGGCATCTCCCCTTTCCAGTTAGTTTACAGAGCAGAAGTTGTCTTCCCTTCTCAGCTGGCCATTCCCGTAGCAAAGTTCTTCCAAGATTATCAAGAAGATCCCAACGACATGATCAGAAGGATTCATCAACTGGTAGAAGTCCAGTAGGCCAGAGAGTAGGTAATGATCAGAATTCAGGACCATCAGTAGAGAATCAAGCAGGTTTTTGATAAGAAAGCCAACAAGGAGGAGTTCCAGATAGGAGACCTGGTGCTGAAATGGGACGCTCCTAAGCAAGATAAGGGTAAGCACAGCAAATTTGAAGCACTATGGGTTGGACCTTTCGAAATCTCTAAAGTCTTCTCAAATAACACATATCGGCTACAGGATTTGGAAGGTGAAGAATTTTTCAGCAGCCTAGTAAACGAGCATTTTCTTAAAAAATGTTTTATCTGAGCCTTCAATGGATCCTATGTTTTGTAAATATTGCCCTTTCTGTTCTTTGTTTTTACTTTTATTGTTTCGGCTTAATAAATGACTCCATAGCCCATCGGCAAGGCACTAGAACTGCAAAATGAGTCCTTATAGCATCACAGGGACGACTCTATCCCCCATGGAGCCTAATGTTAGTAACATTTCTTGTCCTGGACACGAGAGTATCCAGGTATACAAGTTGCACAAGAAGCGCCCGAGTGCAACATGGGAAAATCTCGTCTTTCGGGTTTCCGGGCAAGTAAGCGGGCAAAATTATGATGTCGATGGTCCAGGTCCTTTCATAAGAGTAGATCGATGGTCGGCGGGAAATCGCTAGTGGTAGAGTTGCGCCAAGATTAGGCGCGATGGATGGCGCCTATACTGCATGCAGGAAAGATAGCAGCCATCCATCCAAAAGACGTGTGGCACGAGATCTAGCCGCGTAGGCGATTCGGAATTCGGGAGTTCAAGGGGTGAGGATTCTATGTTGTTCTACATCTCAAAACCCCAAACCCCGAAAGCACTGAAAATGCCCAAAGTTGGGCCCACAATATTACGAAGCAACCTCAGCCATTCATGCACAGGAGACACTTGGTGCGCGATTAGGTTCCTCGCCGTTTCGCCCATCGCGATTTCAAGGCACGAAGATCAGCTCCATTGTATCCCGATGTGCGAGGTGCCGGGAGTGTCCAGGACCTGGGCCCACAGTATCGCCGAGCGAGTTCAGGACTGTTAGATCTAAGAAGACGCGTGGTGCCACATTATGTTGTCTCGACGTTTCTCTCATCGCGATTTGAATGCCGAAAGCACTTTGGGAATAAACACAAGGTCACAGCCCGTGGTCACTTGGGGAAGAAAGGAACTATTCAAAAAGAGGCCAAAGGCACCGAGTCCAGTTGCCGAAAGGGTTGTCACGATCTACAAGTGCCATCTGATGCAACCTCGATCTTGGTTTTCTCTTGGAGTAAATGATGATGAGAATGGGTGGTTTAAACCTCCTTTCATTCATTAAGTGTGGGGAATGGAGGGTCTGGAAAGTGGTCTTCTCAAAGAGTTCCTGTGTACCCATTTTTCCAGAGAAGTCATGCTGAGTTCCCAACTAGCCGGAGGAGGTCTGCACATGCTATCTCGACACTTAATAGCTCAGCTACTCCCCTTGCAGGAACTACGCACAGTTAAGGTGGCGTCTGACAGAGAATACCCGTCCGAATTTGGATGAAGGGACACCGAGCCTTGGATGATCGAGCATGCCGCTGTTAGGTGAATTTTCTGAGTATATAGTCTCAGTCTTTGTATTTTTGTAATCTATCGATGGTAGAGTGAAGCTCCCGATTGTAAAGTTTTAGAAACACTCTAGTTCTCTGGTTATGCATCTATATGCGAGATTTCTTGTTTTATGACAAATAGTCTTTCTTACTCCATCCAATTTTCATCTTATGTTGAGAAGTCTGTGAACAACTAATTCGTGCGAATTATTGCAATCATGTTATGGTAAAGGATTTATTGTTGCATTGTTGTATTCTCCGGTGTTTCACGTTTGAATGTAAGAAGATCTTGCGTTTAGATGCCTTCTCCTACGGTCTGTTAGAAACCTGATGTTTACGATAGACCTTTGCATCTCTCTGATACAAGTTTTCCTCCTGCTCACCCTTACTACAACTCACTGTCTGAAGTTTGATCAAGACCTCACTTGCCCATGCATGCTTGGCCTAGTTTCAGAGTTAGAACCACATCGTTTTGAGTTAACCTCCATTTGATCACCCCATTAAACAAATCGTGACATAAACTGATGGGCGTCGGGCTCTGCTCCTGTTGCAATCCAGAGGTGACTTCCGATGCTAACAAACAATTTATCCAAGGGAGTGCCTAGAAGCCACCTAGTTGAAGGATTTGATAAAATGTTGAAGATCATCCAGAGATACTTTACATGTGAGGGAAGGTTTAACATGTTATACCAGTATCATATAAGACTCTTGCTACATTTCACTGACAAATATGCAATGAATATCCCTTTTTATCTTTTGAGGAGCATGGGAAATATATCTGATAGATTCCAAGCCAAGTCCAAGGCTATGGACACTAGTATCTTTCACTCTGGATTGATCAGGATGTTGGTTATGGAAGAATTGAAGAAGAGGAACATGACTTGGGAATAGTTCATTGTCTCTGCCCATATACAGCTAGATATAACCTCTACTCCTCAGTCTAGGATGCAGATCCCTTTTCCATCTAGTAGTTTTGCTCTAGTAGGAACAAGCAGGAAGAGAAAAAGAAAAGCCACTACTCAAGACAAATAATCCCTCAAGGAAATTGAAGAAGAATGGAGAGAGGTTCATCGCTCTCCACAGAGAGATTTTTCACCTCCTCCTACACTTGAATTGGAAGAAGTCCCTTCATCCACAAAAAACACAGCCAAGAGGGGAAGGAAGTTGCATTTCCCTTTACCTGCTCTAGTAGCTAAGATCAGAATTAGAAAGCCTTTTACTAGATCATCAACACTCAAGGAAGATGTTGAAATAAAAGTCTTACCCAAGGCTTCAATTCCAAGGAAAGAGAAAGATAAGGGTAAAGGCATTAAGAATCCTATTGAGGTGATAGAAAGAGCCTTTATTCAGTAGAAAGATAGGGACAAAGGAATTAAGAAACCTATTGAGGTGATCAACATAAACACTTCACCTAGTAATCCTACTTTCAAAATATTGATCAGACAACTCAGGGAGGCTAGGAAGGAGGTTGCTTGTTTGAAAGTAGAACGTTTGACTGAAAGAATCAAGATGAAGGAGCTCATGGATATGTATAGTGACACCCTTGATCTAGAAAAAAAATCAGCAAGAAGAGCCCTACCTCTCCATAAGCAACTTAAGAACCTCTACAGGAAAAATAGAAGCTTTTAGTCCCAAAACCAAAAGGTCAAGGAGGAATTACATCATTTTAAGGATGAAGTGGCATAGAGGAAATTAAATGTTTTGGTAGAAGCTGCCATTGAAAGAGATGAACCAATAGTTAAGAAGAGTACACCTGCAATCAAGAGGAATATCCCTCCAAAGGAGAAAGATATTGCTATGACAGAGGGAAGTTCCCCTCTAACAAGGAGGAGTGCTAGATTGATGAAGTAGTTGGGGGATGCCAGATCCATTTTTGTGGGGGATCTCTTTTTGCAAGTTTAAGGTGATCAAGGATAGTATAATTTTTCCACCTATACAGGCATCTATAGGCACCTAGTCCATCGGCTAAATTTTTTGTGTTTTTTGAAGGATTGGTTTCATCAGACAGAAAAAACACAGACATTATGTAGCACCATGGTGCTACAGAATCATCTATATAGTATGTTTTGAAAAAGTGTGCTACTTAAGATGCTACGAAATCTCCTAGCTGAACTACACAGCAACGCTACCGATTCTACATAATGCTATGAAATCTCCTAGTTGAACTTAACAGTTGCACTACCAATTCTGCAGGATTATGTCAACAATGGCTCTACTGAATCTGCAAGAACATTTGATGGATGACGCTACCAAATCTACAGAGCTACATAGGATTAGCGCTACGAAAACTGTAGACCTATTTTAGGAGTGGCGCTACCAAATCTATAGATTTTTTTTGGAGGAGGCACTACGAAATCTGCAGAGTTTTTTTGCAAAGGGAACTACAAAAATCACTATTGAATGCGCTATTGAATGGTGCTACAAACTGGCCCTTCCAGTCAAAGGATTCAGATTCATGAATCCTTCTTGATTGATGATGATGTGGAGAGAAGAAAGGATCACAGTTGGCAGCATGGAGGCATCATACGACCATTGGAGGATACTTGGCACTGAAAAGGAATACTCCTAAGGAAGGAGACATGTCAATTAATTCTTATTGGTTTGGTTTCAAACATGGCTCCTTAATTGTAGCAGTTTGTTAAAATTTGTTAGCACAAGTGTTAAAATTTTAGTTGTTTTGAAGAATACTAGGTTGAGAAGGCTAGCTCACACCTCTAGTTGTTTCCTTTCCTATTTTGATTATAAATACATCTTATAAATGATTAGAGAGTCGAATGGTTGAGTTGGGCTCCCTGGTTGTAATATCTTTTGACTAAGTAGACTATTCTCTAGTTATGTATTGGACTTGAGAAATTTTTATTAATAGAAATCAGTTTCTCTTTATATCATCTTGTTGCCTCTTATGTTTAAGTACTCATGATTGGATGATCCATATGAGATTGTTATGGTTGTGTTATGATGAATGTTTGATTATAATATTTCTATGATGTTCTTCAGTGTTCTTTAAATTTGAATTCAAGAAGTTCTTGTGTTTGAGTTTTTCCTCCTTTGGTTTCTTGAACACATGATGTCAATAGCAGACCTTTACACCTCCCTCTTTAATTCTTCCTCCTATTCACTTTTACTCACATTCACTGAATGAAGCTAATCAAGAACTCATTTTCTTATGCATGCTAGCCCATATTTCTGAGTTAAAACATTATTATTATGAGTCTTATCCATTTGACCTTTAATCACGCATTTACATTTACACATACTTTGATGGGTACTGGGCTTATCCTCTTTGCAATCTGAGGGTAATTATAAGTGCTAACAAAAGTTTTGGAGTGATGTGCAGTAAATGCATGTCGCTTCCATCACCTGGCCCCATTCAATTTGAAGTATGAGACAACCCAATAAGCATAACATCCACCAATAAATCAAACCATATCACCAATGAATAATCAATGCCAAACCATCGTAAGATATGAGACCATATCTATTGTATAGTGCGCCACCCAATATATTTCATACATTAACGTTTTCCATAACTCCACACAATAATCCATATCAACATTTCTATATGCGCCTATATTCGACTTTAATGAAATTTGCATAGTCCATTAACCAAATAAAGAGCATAATAGCTAGGACTAACACTCAATCCATTAACTCTTTCATTTGAAATTTTCATGTAGTCTTTTCACATAGTCCCTTTCCCTTTGCTATAAATATAGAACATTTCCATAATTTTCCTTGTTTTGATCATGTTACCATTATGTATCCCTTGCATATATGTGGCTAAGTAATCAACATAAGAATTAGAAACAAGGTTATAACATAGCAACTGTAACCAACATGATCTTCATAACCATGGAAATGGTTCTGTGTCACAAATGATTACCAACATCATGCATTAACCACTCATTATCACGCCAAATGCAACCAATACTGCATCATCAAAAAGGTAGGACTATGTAGTCAACATCATAACAACAACAAAATATGCATCATATGTCTATCCTTGCGCCTCTAGTCTTCAACGAGTTCCCACCTACTAGTATTATATTATTATCATAATTAAATAATAGCGTTTTTAGCAATCCTTTCCAGGAAGAATTCATCATTTTGATTTTAATCGTCAACAATGAATATGGGTCATTGATCTTGGTTGTTGATTCATCAAAATTTTCCCAATGCAATGACGACTATTAAAATGCGAATTTTGACCTTGTAGATCGAATTTGGCTTTGCAATTCTGCATATAGACTCCATTAAACCCCTTAGACAGTTCTAAGAAAATTAATCTTGAATTTCCCCTCGAATTTGGGATTTTCTCTATGGTTCTCCACCATTTTTCCCCAAATTTTCTTAGACCAAAGTTTGTAACAATGAATTTATCGAAATTCACACTAGTTGTTGGCCCATATAGGTCCAATGTTGAACCAAAAGATCTGATACCACTCTATAATGTACCCAACAACGAGCTAGGTCATGTCACTACTAAAATGAACCAATAAAAATTGTTGATATTAAATCTTAATCCGGAAATAACGCAGTGTGACATTTTAACTCATGCAACTATCCATGCTGAATAAAAACTTAAATAAAATTACTTAAATGTGCACAACAATAGCTAAACCCATACAATAAAATTCATCCACGCAAATAGAGATTCATGTGCATCAATATACTTGTAGCAAGTAGCATTAACCAAGTATAACTCAGAGTAATACACACAACAATTATATCAACATTTTACATGAATAACATAGAAAATAAGAGAATTCATCTTAACAAATATGCAACTCATTGCAAAGGACAAACATTCCACACAACTATATACTTGTGGTTCCATTTCACAAAAACAAGTCACCCTTGATCTGGGGATATGAATGCACAAGAGACAATGGTCCTTAAGGTTGGATAATGTCCCCCTCTCAACTGTCAAATTAGCACAACTAATTCCATTCCACCAGCTCTCTTCCCATCAACATGCACAACCCAAGGGATGGAAACCCCCTTCACTCCTCACCCTCCCTCAAGCCTTTCACTCCCCTCCAAGGCCTCCATTACAGGTTGGACATGAATTCTACTTCCTAGGACCTCAAGAATTCTACAACTGCAACACAATTTTTCCTAGTAGAAAAACGTGTACTTCCTTGGTGAATTTTGAAAAACATGTTACTCCCAGGAATGTGTAACACCCTTGTTTCCCCCATATTGTAATTAATCATTAATCAGGATCACCATGCGATGGCATGGGAAAAATATAAATGTATTATTTTTTGAATTTCCAATAACTGATTGTGGGGGTGAAGCCTTGAAGTACTCGCCATGATATAACTAGAGGAAAGAATGGAAAAACTATGGAGAGGGTTCATTATGTCAAAACGACCCCAAATTCTCCTTGTTGAAAATAATAAGCCTCCTTTGAATTCCAAGGAAAAACCAGTTAATAAGAAAAGGACTGGTGGTTGAACCATCAACCACCCCAATGAATGGAAGCTTGGAGGGTCTGGCTGGGGAGACAAAAAAAATTAGCCCGAAGTACCACAAGCTGCAGTTTTCCTGCAGGCCCAGATTGACCCGAGTTTCCTTCTGGAAAAAGGAACACGACAGGTCCATAACCTTCTCGAGGAGAATACAAGAGAGGAGATAAAAGGGGAAGACACATTGAATAGGTACAAGCGAGAGGCTCTGTAGAGAGTAGGAGAGACACCAGATAAAATGCAGAGAGGGGAACGCATGACCGGGATATGTAGATTAAAACAGGAAGGTTGCAAGGTTGATGCTGAGGAAGCATCTGATAAACCGCACAGGGATGATGTGAAAGAGAGAAAGTCTCAGAGAAATGGCCTAGATTCCCTAGTGATATCATGGCTCGACACGAGGGTGGATAGAGTGATAAGAGTGAATTCCTTTGAGCCTATGTTTGGGTGGAAAGGCAGACACCCATAGTCAGTTAGTTTTCTCCAACATATAATAGATAATTATCTTTTGATCCTTGTGAAATTGAATTTAAATGCATGACTGAATGTCTACGTATGTGACTAAGATTTGCAACATTTAATTTAAATTGAGAATGCCTAATTGTTCTTTTGTAATCCATTACATGCGAATGGGTGTAAGGTGATGAGTTCGGGCTCTGGGCTGGTTCGAAGATACCCCACCCCATTCTATAATTTAAAGTTCTGCGAATTTGGAGGGCGCTTATTTCACACCAGTAGCCTAAGAAACCATAGGCTCATGCCCACGACCTTAACCACATCCCAACTAAGAGTATAGATTACAGCCCGAGATTCATTAAAGGGTCCATAGGACCAAGTTCTGGGAACCCTGTGCTAGTCCGAAAGGTGTTAAGCCCTTATTGGCTTCAGAGCTCCAGGGGATCGAAGCTTCGCGATGTTAAAACTTCACAAGAACCAAAACTCCCAAAGGTCAGAATTGTGAAGTATTGTGGACCATCGATCTTCGAATCCTTCAGGATCCCTTTCATCCATTAGATCGAGCCTAGTGGAGGGGTAGTGATAAGTACTTTGGTGAAGTACCACTCTAGGAGATGTGAGGTGGCAATGAACTAGGATTATCATTGGAGCACCGAAGGCCGAAGTGACTTATCATGCTTATGTCACCTAAGGTGATATGTACCTTGAGTGGATGAGCCACATGTCACCCTTTCCTTCTACCGAGCATCTTACGTTGGATCGACATCATGGTCAGTCCAGCATTGACTGCTTTGGAAGGACAAAGGTGTCCTACCTCCAAAAATCTTGAATGTCAACTTACAAATTGATATGAGCCATTGATATGGAGAGTCGATTGAGAACCCCTCTTAATTGTTCATCAACCGGGATACATGTCCATGGATCGAGTGAATCCAAGAGATAAGTTGTTCAGGATATTTGGTTTGTTGATGCATGCAGGGAACAAAGTCCCGAAGCTCGATGTGGGTTTAGGGATGTCGAATGGGAGGCCACATGACAGGAGATCTCATATTCCAAAGACTTGGTACTCCAGAGGAAGTTGGAAGAGAATCATTAAAGTTTGAAGGATCCTAAAGTTGCGAACAATGGAGTAAATCTCAGTCATTGGTAGACAGGGGACATGTGTCACTAGATCTGGTAATCCAGAGACTTAGAGCTCCAGGAGAAAATTGAAAACTACACCACAAAAAATATAAACATTGAACCCACAATGAAATAAGAATCGTCGATCAAAAGGGTCTTCAAGACCACTCATGACCATTGGATCTACCCCATGGTCAATTCAGATTTGACCTACTCCGGGAGTAAGGAGAGAATTACACCATGAAACCCACGAACGCCAAAGTTTCGAAGCGACGGAGGTTGTAGATCACGAGAACTACGTGGAATCATCTTGACCATGAGATTGGAGGGTTTGGAAGCTGTCAGTCCGAGGTGACGAGGTGTGATGATGTCACCCAGGGTGACGTGGACCCACGTTTGACATGCCACGTGTCACCTAGATATGTGAATTTATCATACCCTATAGACCCATTAACACGCAACATATGTCACCCTTTAAAGGGGCCATGCGTCATCACTACCTCGACCACATATCACACCTAGAACTCACTGCTTGGTCCATCTTGCGGGAGGAGCAGGAGGGACCCACCTGTATTCTCCCTCATATTTAATACGTCACCACATGTGAGAGTGGACCCTTCGGGAGTCCGAAACTTCGGGACTCCATAGGTTTGGGATGCAACATCATGGATAAGTTAAAAGGGCCCGAAGGTCATAGCTACATGACAACACCTCGGGAATTTGGGAATGAGGGACTCCAAGGGACATGCATGTATAAGAGAAAAAGGAGCATTGAGCGCCGGAGCATCGAATGTCGAATTCCCTGCTAGCATGTGTGTAGAAGAGGATTTAGTCCAATCATAAGATTAGTTGATGGGTGGAATTTCTCTGCGGGAGGTAGGTACCTAGAGATGGTGCAAACAATATGGAACCACATGGGCACCATGTGGAACCCAACTAATAGCACCTAAAGAACTTTGGGAGGCCATAACTTGTAAACCGGAGGTTGGTTTAGAGCCTGGTAACATCTGTTAGAAATCTCGTGGTGAGCATAATTCGATGTAGATAGCGGAACTAAGATTTGACATGGATTATGAAAATGAAATTAAGATGCCCCATCCCTAGAAAGGGTATTTAGGGGTCGAGTGTGTTACAAATTGGTATCAAAGCATGGCAACAACACTTGGCCTCCTTGGGCTAATGCACGAGTCATATAAAAATATTATTAGAAGACTTTAATGGGTAACACCCTATTTTACCCATTCCTAAGAGGCTTAGTAAACCTCTACGAAAGCGAGGAATGAAACCTTATACTGTTGATAGATGTTTTGGAAATATGTACTGTATGTTGCTAATGTTTCCAAATAAGGAAATTGACTTCACTGTGCAATCGTACATGTGGTTGTACATACATAATATTGGGTTACCAAGGCTAAGATGAGCATGTTGAGAATATTATTGCCAAACAGAAATCATCTGCATAAGTTCCTCGAGTAGAAGGATGCATATTTAAAAATTAGTTGGGATTTTACCCAACAACATTGAGTCATGCTAGTCTATGGCAGAGGAAGCCTACCATTTCTTTTTGAAAATGATGGCCAATCCTACAGGAATGGAATTATGTTGACGAGCACTAATATCAAGACTTAGATGTGAATGGATTGAAAGGATCCATAGAAGTAATAATTATTGTTTTAATAAAGAATTAAACCCAGTATATGTGTATGAACCCTCATGATTAGAGGATTAATGGAAATGGTAAGGTCAATTTACTAACTGAAAATTGTTGTTGGAATAATCCAATAAGCAATTAAAGAAGAACCCTATAGATTAAGAGAAACCTTGATGAGTGTAGAAGTGAATTAAAAAGAGCAATTTCAAAAGCTCATGGTTATGATAATGTAGTGTATATCCATGATAACTCAAAGGCATGTCTATGCATAAGAATGCATATGGAAAAATATTGAACATGCAAATTAGGCATGTTATAACCTATGGTGGGTTGTAAGGTACAATCTAATAATGGACATTTTAGATGAGGATGACCTTATGACAACAGGAGTTAACAACAAGCATGAAAGTTGATAATGTTGTGGTCTATTTCCTTAATACGGTAGGATTGTAAGGATTTATGAGAGGCCAATGTAAGGTCTGATTAAGGAGGTGTCAAACATGACCAATGGGTCATATTGACATCCATAGGTGGATGGTATCCATATAGATATGTATTGGTATACTCAGATAGATATAAGATGGAGTTTAGGAGGATATTCCCTTGTAAAGATCTATTGACCAAGAGTGAATTGACGCATGAAGAAGACACTAGAAGTTATTATCTTACTACCTTGAGTGACACAATAACTACCCATCTAAATTCTGAATTATGAAAGGTTTTATAGTAGAAATGAAAAAGGTGACCCTTGTTTGTTATTTCCATGTAGAAGGGAAACATCAGTATGAATGATGATCGTAAGAGTAATCATATGAGTGACTGTAATCTGTCACTAAAGAACACTAATATTAAAACTAAAATATCAATGTAAAAGGGGTGCAAGAGATGCACCTACATATATGTGTATACATGCTTAAATGAATAATATTACTGCAAGCCCTCAATTAAGAGGGAAGCTCAGTGTTGAGTGTCTCTATGAGGCTTGTTATAAGGATGGTAGCAATATCCTTGGGAGAAGGATCTAGAAGTATTACATGTCCATGTGTAGGAATGATATTAAATGTGCAGGTGATGCACATATATAATGTATGAGAATATGTATACTAAAGGCACGATGTGACTTCCTACATGAGTGAAAAGAAAGGAAAGAATTACACTTGCCAATATTGAATGAATACCATGGATTCATGGCCAACTCTATTCTGAGGAGTCATGAAAGTTTGGTTTTGAATGATATCTTGAGGGGAATGTGTTCCATTCCCTCAAGAAAGGCTAGTATAAACAGATGAAAGAGTAAATGTGGAAGAATGATTTGTTGTCATGACAAAAGGCAACATGACTAAGCCTTCGAGGACTGCGTGAGAACAATTGTGAACAATCATAAGTTAAATGAAATTTATGATTATGCATGTGGTTAAGTGCATCATGGATGTAGGTTAAAAAATTAGGGAATATGTGTGGACAAATAATCTGGATGCATAACAAATATGCATTTTTATATTCCTTATGGAATATTTGGTAAACAATTGAACTACTGCAAGGTTGAGGCTATCACAGATAGAGAATGATATGTAATAAGGAAGTTTCATGTTAAAGGAGTTCCTTGTGGAGGAACTGTGTGAAGATTATGTCARGAGAACAGAGTCACAACCTTAATGACTATTGAGAATTGAGTAGTGGGATGAAAAAATATATATATCTATATATGTATGAGAATCTTGGATTACATTCTAAAACAAAATGTATGAGTGGTGTTGTCATCCTTATACACCCCTACAAACATGGAAAAGTCTCAATCCACTTGGTGTGTCATTGGAGGCACAATGCCTAAGTCCAAACCCACTTGTCACCTCGATTTGGACTTCTTCCATCTAGGCTTACTCATAGGGAAGCGAAGTGGGGTAGACCATATTTACTATGTGATTTATTAAGTGAATTATAGGAGTTGATTTCATTTTTGTTAAGCTAGGGGGAAATCTAACCTATATGGAAACAACAATGCAATTCATAATTTCAATGGCAGTCAAATCCTTTCCCTAAGTTCAATTAAGACTAGTGCCTAAATGTTGGGAAAGGGGTCAACTAWTTCTATACAAAAGATTACAAGAATTAAAAGATCTACTTACAAAAGAATAGCTTTACACTAAGTTACAAGATGAATTAAAACAATGACAAATATACAATGTAAATGTAAATTACAATATAAACAAGAAAAATAAATGAGTTAGATAGATATACAACAAAACAAAATTATAGMMAATGAAATAAACAACTAACTAACCATTAAGCATGTAACTTGAAAATCTGGAAAAAGGAGCAAGTGCGCAACTTCTAAAGATGAAAGAGATCCAAAAGGGGAAGTGCGCAACTTCTGAATCAAGGGGGGAAACCACTCACCAAGTTCCCCAAAGAGATGGTGCACAACTTGATGGAAGCATTCCCTTGAACAGATGAACCACTTTAACCACAATGAAATTGAATGTAAATGCTCAACTTGAATTGAAATGCTAGTGAATTAAAACCATGAGCATAAGAAAATACCTTGAACAACAAGGTTTGCACAACTTGAAATGAAATTCTTGCAATGAAACGTAGAGATGAATCAAACCATATGCATGTAAAAGAGACCTTGAACAACAAGGTTTGCACAACTTAAAAGATGTTGATAATGGAGAGCAAGTGTTTTGTAACGTATTAGGTAAATTTTAGATAAGTTTTAATAGTCTCTCTTTGATTAGGGGGGCCTAAGCTAATGTGAAACCAACCTAAGCTATGTGACTACCCCTAGACTCTTACCTCTTTGTCCAAAATGATTTATGGGTGCTCAAGAAGTAGGGAAAACAAGGCCCTACCCTATAACCATAGGTTAACCTGAAAAACTTGGGCACTCAAGTAAGGGGGACACCTAGTGCTGTGAAGTCATCCTTGACTTAGCACCCCCTGTAGCTTCCACAAGCCCCCTTTTTGGTGGAAAAAATTGTATCAATCTAAAGTTCCTAATTAAACTAGATTAATTGATCCTCCTAATCTAGATAGAAAAAATGAAAATCTTGACATGAAATTGCAAAGTGTAATATTTAAGCTTAAGATACAAGATATTGAGTTAGTTAAATGATGCACAACTTAAGCAAGAGATAGCAAAATTAAATGACTTTGCAAAATAAACCACTTAAAGAATGAGAAGCTAGAGATTAAACAATTATAGACAAGATAAATATTTTTTATCTAAACTATAGACAAGCCTTACGATATAGCATGGGTGGCAAAGCCAAGCCTTTTTGCTAAGTGTAGGCAAAAGAATTAAACAATGCAAAAAAATAAGAGCTTGGAAAATAAAAGACAAGATCCTAACCACTCAACCTTGTCTTAAGGACAAGTGGGGCAATAGAAATGAAATCTTAAAATAGAAAATAAACTCTAATTCATAGCCTTACGATTTAGCATGGGTGGCAAAGCCAAGCCTCTTTTCTAGTTGTAGGAAAAAAGAAATAAAAAACRYAGAAATTTTTAAAAGCTTGAGAAATGCAGGCCCAAGAGACTCTCTTTGGGCTTTCTTACAATGTGGAATAAATACAAAGAAGAGKTTATTCAATACCCTTACTTGGGAGGTTGTTTCTTGATTATTTGTGGCCCCAAATGGGTAGCACCTCCCTTTTACAGGCTCAGATCTGTAGAAAAACAACAAGTAAAACTTGTTGGAAATKCRGCAAAACAACCAAAAATCTTGGAAAAMATTTTGTTAGTAGTAATCARAAATTTTTAGAATAAAAAAAAACATATAATTGATTAATTGRGACCTATTATATGTCATAAATATACCCCAAAAATGTTAGAGAAATATGTATGAAAAGAACAAAAATCATAAGAGGGTTTTGAGTGAGTGAAGGGATAAATTTCCAGATCTGAAATTTATCCTTCTCCAACCCTTAGTGACTTGAAAATAAAAGAGATCCAACTACAAGACAAGGAAGGAGATGATTATATTTAAAATTAATAACAAAATACTTTTCTAAACCAATAATAAACCACTCAATAAATCTACAATAATACTATCATAGATCTATCAAAGCAAAATACTTTGTTTGGATCTCCTACACTAGATCTACAAGCTAAAACTCAAAAAGACAATAACACAAGTCACCTCCAATGTATATCTAATCCAAGCACCAAGAATACTCCCAATGCCAACAATTTCCTACAAAGATTCATTTTATTAGAAGCAAGCTTGGGCAAATACTTGCTACAACCTTGAGAAATGAGAGAGAGCAAGATGGGAGAGAGAGAAGAGTGGGAGAGATTTGGGCATAGTAACTTTACACTGAGAATAGATATGAAATTATGGGGGGTGATAATTCTTTTATACTTGGGAGAGAAGAGAGGCCCTTCTTGGATAATTTACAAGTGTCACACATCCAAGAGAAATAGACAAAGTCAAGGAAGAGTCACTTTTAAGGTTTTGGTAGTGATTTAGGGTTTGAGAGGTGATGGAGAAAGGGGGAAAACACCTTTTCCTATGGTCAAACATGAGGTTAGACACAAAGAATGGATAAATTAGGGTTTAGGTGGCTTTTTCACTTAAACTTTTTATTTCCCATGTGTCACTTTTAGCTATAGAACACCACTTTAAGTTGTTGGCTAAGCAAGGCGGGGTTCTTTAAGTGGAAAATTACTTTTCCAACTTAGGAAAAAGATTAGGAAACCTTTACACCTCTCTCTATCATGTTTTTAATCCCTTTTTACAATTTTCAACATTTTTGACTTAGCCAAATTAAGCAATTAAATTGTTGACTCAAGACTCACTTGGACTCCTCATGGACAATGACCTAGCAAAACTTGTCCAATTGAGATGAAACTTGGTCCAAGGGTGTAGGGGGTCTCATTACATTTATTTTGAGTAATCACACCCCTATCAAAATCCCTTAGGAACTATTTTTTATATTTTTACATCAAATTTAATTAAAATTACTATTAATTGGGTAATTTTAAAAAATTAAAAAAAAAAACTATTAAAACTCGATGGAATTCTGCAAGACTCTAGGAGATGTCTAGAATGGTCATTTACAATATTCATAGACCCTATTAACCCATTGGGATTGATCAACAAAATGAATTTCACCACTTTTGAGGATTATTGTGAGTGAAAAACTCAAGGGTAATTAAAATCGCTGGTTAGGCCAAATCAATTACCCGAGGAAAAAAAACACTCGATGAAAGGAATTCCATAATGACAAATTCCTAGGAAACTAACATAAAATATAATTCTTTCTGACCCATTACATTATTATCCTATGCAGAGGAACATAAATTCTAATTATAAAAAGAAGTGTTGGGGGCAAAAATGTCTTGTAGAACCAGAAAGTATGCAACTTGGTTGCACAATTGGGTACATAGCTTCATGCCACATGGGTTGAACCCCTAGTTGAAATAGGTGGTCAACATCTGGCTCCACATAGGGACATGTGTTCAATCTTTCTTTGGGAAGGAGAGAATGCGATAACTGAAAATCTACAAAACAAAGTGCTCACCAATACCCAACATAAATACATGTATAAAATGAATAAATAAATGAAATGCTATAAACAATAATAACATGAATGAAATTAATATATACAACAATTACATAAATGAGACTATGATACAATGAATAACCTATGTAACATAATTACATAATGAAATGAAATAATACAAAACTGAGAGAAAGGATAAGGGTTAGGAATACATTACAAAGGGTTCCCCTTTGGACACCAAATGGTCATGTTGAAAAATTACTTCAAGGTGGAGTCCTCTCACTAGCATGTATGACTTTGTGTCATCCCACTGGCTGAGATGAGTTGCTAGAAGATTGATACACTTTATCTTGTTTTATGTTGTTCTCATGTGAACCCCTTTTTCTAACTTTGGTCCATTTAGGGTAATCCTCCTTAAAACAACTCTAATGAAGTTGCATAGGTGCCAAGTGAAAATATTTTCAATTCATTTTTTCTTTGAAAGGCTTGGCATAACTCTTCATAGGGATGATATATTTCATATTATCATTATTAACCTTATTATGATCCTTATTATCTACCAAATTTGCTTCACTTATTCTTGCTTTGATTTTCCCAATTTATAAAACATAAAGAGGATGTGGCCCAAGAATTCCATCCGATTATTTCTGACATCTAACTGATTCTTTTGATAACTGGTGAGTTGATGACACATTTTCAATTGAAAACTCCAACTCAGTTTCTAATTCTGAAGGAGTCATATTATCATGCATTTTATCTTAGTCTTCTTCAAGAAAAATCCCATCAAAAGAATCCATGGCGTCCCAAACACTACAAATATTTGGGGATTCATATTTAAGTTCCATCTTGGTAGATGGTAGAGAATTAGACTCTATCTCATAACATCCCATCTCTAGTTCCCGATACACAAGCTGATTTGTGGGATTCCTAGGATCTTCCACATGGTACTTTCTTTCCAACTCCTTGTTTAATCTAAACATGGAACCATTTGGAGTAGGAATGGTGGCATAAGTAAAATCCATTTGTAAATTACCACCCAAGTCTACAATTGTTTTTCTTGATAGAAACATACCCCAAGCATCAGGTACATCAATCACAACTATGCCTATTTCTATCATGATGTCTAGGAATGCAGCCAAGTGTACTTGTAAGCCCTTAATCAAGCCATGTACCTTAATTGTTTTTCTATCCATGGCACAAATGTTATGATAAGGTCTTGAGATCCTTAAGTTTAATTTTTCCATTACTTTCTTAGTCATAACATTTGAACTTGCTCCTGATTCAAGCATGCAATTATGAATAATATAATCATTCATGAGAAAAGAGAGATAAAATGGTATATTCTTTTCATTTACCCTATCCATATTTTGTAAAATAATAGGTGCATCCTAGTAAGCTATTCTTGGTGGCTTGTCATCATTGTTATGAGAAGGATTTTCTATAGCTTTTAGCAAATTTTCCCTTTGAGAAGGGATCTTCATAATTTTTGACACAAGTACCAACATCTTTGCATTATTTAGCCACCCTCCTAAGTCAATATTTAAATATGAACTAGTGTGAACCATTGTTTTAGGAGGGGGAGGAGGTATTCTAGAAACACTTGCTTGAGGCCTATCTTTATTATTGTTTCCATTCCTTTGATAAGTAATGCCTCTATATCTATCCATTTATGACACTTGTTCGGGAGTAGGCTGAGGACCAAACTTTTTTGTCGCCTTATCCACCACATTATTCATGAAATTTACATCTTTAATATGTTCCACCAAATCCATCCATTCATCCATGACAATATTATACTCATGACCAAACATATTTACTTGTTCATTTTCTGATCTATAAGGTCCTACTTCACCACAAACTTGAAGAAAGACTTGGCAAGTGGATTCCTCATGAAATTGTCTATTAGCACAAGATTGGTTAAGGTTCCAAGTGTCAAGAACAAGCATTGACAACACTCTCACAATGTTCCAAGCATAAAAATCACCCATGGATTTATGCTACCAAATTTCACGCAGACACACAGGCGGGCGCTACCTAAATTCATGTAGAAAACAAATTGTGCAGAGTTATTTTACCAGTTTTGAGTCACTAACTTGAAACTTGGATTATGAACAATTGAGACAGTATTTTTGAAAAATGGAGGAGGTTTTTGTTCATAACATTCCATATAACAAATTTATCTCTCATGTTTTCAAAATAAGGTATGGTTTGAGAGATATTATACATAGAAGTGGCGCTACCAAATGTTTTACAGCGGCGCTACCTAATTTCCTATAGCAGTCACGGTTTTGATATTCGCCTTGTTGGGAGGTTGCCACCTGCCAAGGAGGATTCGAATGGATTCTCAAGGATCAGTTAGATGTCAAGGGACACCTTCACCTAATATTTATCTCCATCAAAGGCCTCATGCATGAGGTGGAAACAATTTATTAATGACTTCCAACAAATTCCTGAAAATTAGCAATTTGTTGGATTTTTGTCTCTTTGATTGTTGCCACCTATCTCCAAGGCTTAGAATCCAATGGAGGATATGGGATTCGACCTCCTAAGTT
>JASDQU010244521.1:49810-60635 GCA_032191745.1 Picea mariana
GCAGCAAAACAACCAAAAATCTTGGAAAACATTTTGTTAGTAGTAATCAGAAATTTTTAGAATAAAAAAAAACATATATTGATTAATTGGGACCTATTATATGTCATAAATATACCCCAAAAATGTTAGAGAAATATGTATGAAAAGAACAAAAATCATAAGAGGGTTTTGAGTGGGTAAAGGGATAAATTTCCAGATCTAAAATTTATCCTTCTCCAACCCTTAGTGACTTGCAAATAAAAGAGATCCAACTACAATACAAGGAAGGAGATGATTATATTTAAAATGAATAACAAAATACTTTGCTAAACCAATAATAAACCACTCAATAAATCTACAATAATACTATCATAGATCTATCAAAGCAAAATACTTTGTTTGGATCTCCTACACTAGATCTACAAGCTAAAACTCAAAAAGACAATAACACAAGTCACCTCCAATGTATATCTAATCCAAGCACCAAGAATACTCCCAATGCCAACAATTTCCTACAAAGATTCATTTTATTAGAAGCAAGCTTGGGCAAATACTTGCTACAACCTTGAGAAATGAGAGAGAGAAAGATGGGAGAGAGAGAAGAGTGGGAGAGATTTGGGCATAGTAACTTTACATTGAGAATAGATATGAAATTATGGGGGGTGAGAATTCTTTTATACTTGGGAGAGAAGAGAGACCCTTCTTGGATAATTTACAAGTGTCACACATCCAAGAGAAATAAACAAAGTCAAGGAAGAGTCACTTTTAGGGTTTTGGTAGTGAGTTAGGGTTTTAGGGGTGATGGAGAAAGGGGGAAAACACATTTTCCTATGGTCAAACATGAGTTTAGACACAAAGAATGGATAAATTAGGGTTTAGGTGGCTTTTTCACTTAAACTTTTTATTTCCCATGTGTCACTTTTAGCTATAGAACATCACTTTAAGTTGTTGGCTAAGCAAGGCGGGGTTCTTTAAGTGGAAAATTACTTTTCCAACTTAGGAAAAAGATTAGGAAACATTTCCACCTCTCTCTATCATGTTTTTAATCCCTTTTTACAATTTTCAGCATTTTTGACTTAGCCAAATTAAGCAATTAAATTGTTGACTCAAGACTGACTTGGACTCCTCATGGACAATGACCTAGAAAAACTTGTCCAATTGAGATGAAACTTGGTACAAGGGTGTAGGGGGTCTCATTACATTTATTTTGAGTAATCACACCCCTATCAAAATCCCTTAGGAACCATTTTTTATATTTTTACATCAAATTTAATTAAAATTACTATTAATTGGGTAATTTTAAAAAATTAAAAAAAAAACTATTAAAACTCGATGGAATTCCACAAGACTCTAGGAGATGTCTAGAACGGTCATTTACAATATTCATAGACCCTATTAACCCATTGGGATTGATCAATAGAATGACTTTCACCACTTTTGAGGATTATTGTGAGTGAAAAACTCAAGGGTAATTAAAATGGTTGGTTAGGCCAAATCAATTACCTGAGGAAAAAAAACACTCAATGAAAGGAATTCCATAATGACAAATTCCTAGGAAACTAACCTAAAATATAATTCATTCTGACCCATTACATTATTATCCCATGCAGAGGAACATAAATTCTAATTATAAAAAGAAGTGTTGGGGGCAAAAATGTCTTGTAGAACCAGAAAGTATGCAACTTGGTTGCACAATCGGGTACATAGCTTCATGCCACATGGGTTGAACCCCTAGTTGAAATAGGTGGTCAACATCTGGCTCCACATGGGGACATGTGTTCAATCTTTCTTTGGGAAGGAGAGCATGCGATAACTGAAAATCTACAAAACAAAGTGCTCACCAATACCCAACATAAATACATGTATAAAATGAATAAATAAATGAAATGCTATAAACAATAATAACATGAATGGAATTAATATATACAACAATTACATAAATGAGACTATGATAAAATGAATAACCTATGTAACATAATTACATAATGAAATGAAATAATACAAAACTAAAAGAAAGGAGAAGGGTTAGGAATACGTTACAAAGGGTTCCCCTTTGGACACCAAGTGGTCATGTTGAAAAATTACTTCAAGGTGGAGTCCTCTCACTAGCATGTATGACTTTGTGTCATCCCACTGGCTGAGATGAGTTGCTAGAAGATTGATACACTTTATCTTGTTTTATGTTGTTCTCATGTGAACCCTTGTTTCTAACTTTGGTCCATTTAGGGTAATCCTCCTTAAAACAACTCTAATGAAGTTGCATAGGTGCCAAGTGAAAATATTTTCAATTCATTTTTTCTTTGAAAGGCTTGGCATAACTCTTCATAGGGATGATATATTTCATATTATCATTATTAACCTTATTATGATCCTTATGATCTACCAAATTTGCTTCACTTATTCTTGCTTTGATTTTCCCAATTTATAAAACATAAAGAGGATGTGGCCCAAGAATTCCATCCGATTATTTCTGACATCTAACTGATTCTTTTGATAACTGGTGATTTGATGACACATTTTCAAATGAAAACTCCAACTTAGTTTCTAATTCTGAAGGAGTCATATTATCATGCATTTTATCTTAGTCTTCTTCAAGAAAAATCCCATCAAAAGAATCCATGGTGTCCCAAACACTACAAATATTTGGGGATTCATATTTAAGTTCCATCTTGGTAGATGCTAGAGAATTAGACTCTATCTCATAACATCCCATCTCTAGTTCCCGATACACAAGCTGATTTGTGGGATTCCTAGGATCTTCCACATGGTACTTTCTTTCCAACTCCTTGTTTAATCTAAACATGGAACCATTTGGAGTAGGAATGGTGGCATAAGTCAAATCCTTTTGTAAATTACCACCCATGTCTGCAATTGTTTTTCTTGATAGAAACATACCCCGAGCATCAGGTACATCAATCACAACTATGCCTATTTCTATCATGATGTCTGGGAATGTAGCCAAGTGTACTTGTAAGCCCTTAATCAAGCCATGTAACTTAATTGTTTTTCTATCCATGGCACAAATGTTATGATAAGGTCTTGAGATCCTTAATTTTAATTGTTCCATTACTTTCTTAGTCATAACATTTGAACTTGCTCCTGATTCAAGCATGCAATTATGAATAATATAATCATTCATGAGAAAAGAGAGATAAAATGGTATATTCTTTTCATTTACCATATCCATATTTTGTAAAATAAGAGGTGCATCCTAGTAAGCTATTCTTGGTGGCTTGTCATCATTGTTATGAGAAGGATTTTCTATAGCTTTTAGCAAATTTTCCCTTTGAGAAGGGATCTTCATAATTTTCGACACAGGTACCAACATCTTTGCATTATTTAGCCACCCTCCTAAGTCAATATTTAAATATGAACTTGTGTGAACCATTGTTTTAGGAGGGGGAGGAGGTATTCTAGAAACACTTGCTTGAGGCCTATCTTGATTATTGTTTCCATTCCTTTGATAAGTAATGCCTCTATATCTATCCATTTATGACACTTGTTCGGGAGTAGGCTGAGGAACAAACTTTTTTGTCGCCTTATCCACCACATTATTCATGAAATTTACATCTTTAATATGTTCCACCAAATCCATCCATTCATCCATGACAATATTATACTCATGACCAAACATATTTACATGTTCATTTTCTGATCTATAAGGTCCTACTTCACCACAAACTTGAAGAAAGACTTGGCAAGTGGATTCCTCATGAAATTGTCTATTAGCACAAGATTGGTTAAGGTTCCAAGTGTCAATAACAAGCATTGACAACACTCTCACAACGTTCCAAGCATAAAAATCGCCCATGGATTTATGCTACCAAATTTCACGCAGACACACAGGCGGGCGCTACCTAAATTCATGTAGAAAACGAATTGTGCAGATTTATTTTACCAGTTTTGACTCACTAACTTGAAACTTGGATTATGAACAATTGAGACGGTATTTGAAAACTGGAGGAGGTTTTTGTTCATAACATTCCATATAACAAATTTCTCTCTCATGTTTTCAAAATATGGTATGGTTTGAGAGATATTATACATAGAAGTGGCACTACCAAATGTTTTACACGCTACCTAATTTCCTATAGCAGTCACGGTTTTGATATTTGCCTTGTTGGGAGGTTGCCACCTGCCAAGGAGGATTCGAATGGATTCTCAAGGATCAGTTAGATGTCAAGGGACACCTTCACCTAATATTTAGCTCCATCAAAGGCCTCATGCATGAGGTGGAAACAATTTATTAATGACTTCCAACAAATTTCTGAAAATTAGCAATTTGTTGGATTTTTGTCTCTTTGATTGTTGCCACCTATCTCCAAGGCTTAGAATCCAATGGAGGAGATGGGATTCGACCTCCTAAGGTTATTTGGATGCTATTTTCTATTTAATTAAGGATATATCTTGAGGATAAGGGGTTGGATTCATGATCCAAGAGAGGAGAGAGCTAAAGGAACAATTTATTTGCTAACTGTAAGCCTGAGGGCCTATTGTAATTAGCATTTCTTCCATTAGAGATTCATGAGAGTTGCTTATCAAACTTTGTGTTATTTGTTATCATTTTATCTTGTCATCTTTATTGAGTAATATTTACTTATTTTGAAGATCAAAATATTCCTTTGGTTAATGAATTCATGAGCTGCAAAGGATTTGTGGTAATTTCTTGTTAATCATAGATTATTGTTCAAGCACTCTTTAATCTATATTACAGAAAGGATCTATGTCATGTGGATATTATTCTCTTTTTTACCTTATATTCTTCTATCCATCTTTGCATAAGCCTTTTTTCTGGTAGGTAGCTTGATTTCCTTTGATCTGTAGGATGTTATGACTCCTTTTTAGTCTTCTCTTGTTGATCCACCCATTCAAACTATTTTAATCCATTTACATTTCTATGTTACCAAGATTACTCTCATTGCAGTCTGGGAGTGACTCTTGGAGTGTTAACATTGTCCACAAGGTATGCATTAAGGAATAGCTTGGTGATCAACCAAGTTAGTGGAATAAAAAATATTTGGTGGCCTTTGATCCTGATGGGGATCTCTTTTGTGCCACTTATCATTTGACTTATGATGGAGTTGCTTAGGTTGGGCCCTATCCATAGTGATCAATCTATTATGTAAAGTGTTTAACTGATTAGCATGGTTAATCTACATTTTATTAATTAATTGAGTGAGATCCTTCATACCATCACTAGAAGACCCTTGATTTTCTATTTTCTTATTCTTTTCCTCCATGGGTTTGCTAGCAATTCCTCTTGAAAAACCAAGCAAATTTGGCCTCCTAACATCTTGCATATTTTCTCTATTCTTACTGCATAGTTGTGTGCCTCCATTAGAGTTTGTGGATCCTTATCCCTCAATTGATATCTGATCTCTCCCTCAAAAGCTTCCATATAATGAATTAATATTAAGGCTGGAGAAGGCTTAATAGTTGTAGGGAGGCGTTTAACCAAGTCATTAAATTTTTTGTTGAACTCTTCCATAGTCTCATTTTCTTTATTTTGACTTGTACTAAGGGTAGCCAACAAATGAATATTTTCCTTTTGGTCACCCTATCTTTCATTGAAATCCTTGTGGATTTCTGCCAAAGTGCTAAAATTGTTATCATCTTGTTCCATAAACCATTCCAAGGCTTCTCCATCCAGATAATACACAAAAAGTTTCATATTGACATCCTCCTCATCGTGACCACTACGCCATTTCAAGATACACTTGTTGACATTTTTTATGTGAGATGTGGCACTAACAACATTGTTTCCATGAAAGAAAGGAAATTTTGCAACAACTTTGTAAGGAACAACATGATGATAACCTTGAATATTAAGGAAGTTACATGGGCTCAATGGATCATCCATAGTTGAATTAGGATTATGATTAGTTGTTTTAGTATTAATAGTTGTAGGATTATTAGTTGCAAACAAGAATTGAATATCAGAGACTGCTCCTTCTACAAGACTTTCAAGTAGCCTACGAGGAGTAAGTTAGTTTAGTCTCCTCCTATAAACCTTTTTAGGTTCAAGAAAAGAGTAAACCAATCCTCATGAATTTCTCCTAGTAGTATACCTCAAATAATTTTCATATGGAGTCACCACTTGGAGAGTAAGCAAGCAATGAAAAACCAACCCAAGTTAAAAAAATTTAGGGAGAAATTTATTACTTAATTTAAAAGAATAAATTAGAGTAAGTTGTTTTGACCAAGGATAAAAGACGTATCCCTAGCAATGACGCCTAATATGTTGTCGTCCTTATACACACCTACAAATGTTGAAAAGTCTCAATCCACTTGGTGTGTCGTTGGAGGCACAATGCATAAGTCCAAACCCACTTGTCACCTCAATTTGGACTTCTTCCATCTAGGATTACTCCTAGGGAAGCCAAGGGGAGTAGACCCTATTTACTATGTGATTTATTAAGTGAATGCTAGGATTTGATTTTAATTTTGTTAAGTTAAGGGGGAATCTAACCTATATGGCAAGCAACAATGAAATGCACAATTTCAATGACAGTCAAATCCTTTCCCTAAGGTCAACTAAGACTAGCTCCTAAATGTTGGGCAAGGGGTCAACTAAGTCTATACAAAAGATTACAAGAATTAAAATATATACTTACAAAAGAATAGCTTTACACTAAGTTACAAGATGAATTAAAGCAATGAAAAATATATAATGTAAATGTAAATTACAATATAAACAAGAAAAATAAATGAGTTAGATAGATATACAACAAGAGAGAACTATAGCCAATAAATTCAAAAACTAAATAACCATTAAGCATGTAACTTGAAAAGATGGAAAAGGGAGCAAGTGCACAACTTCTAAAGATGAAAGAGATCCAAAAGGGGAAGTGTGCAACTTCTGAAGCAAGGGGGGAAACCACTCACCAAGTGCCCCAAAGAGATGGTGCACAACTTCATGGTAGCCTACCCTTGAACAAATGAACCATTTTAACCACAATGAAATTGTATGTAAATGTACAACTTGAATTGATATGCTAGTGAATTAAAACCATGAGCATAATAAAATACCTTTAACAACAAGGTTTGCACAACTTGAAATGAAATGCTTGCAATGAAAAGTATAGATGAATCAAACCATAAGCATGTAAAAGAGACCTTGAACAACAAGGTTTTCACAACTTAAAAGATGTTGAAAATGGAGAGAAAGTGTTGTGTATTGCATTAGGTAAATTTTAGATAAGTTTTAATAGTCTCTCTTTGATTAGGGGGGCCTAAGCTAATGTGAAACCAACCTACGCTATGTGACTACACCTAGACTCTTACCACTTTGGCCAAAATGATTGTTGGGTGCTCAAGAAGTAGGGAAAACAAGGCCCTACCCTAAATCCATGGGTCAACCYAGAAAACTTGGGCGCTCAAGCAGGGGGGACACCTAGTRTCATGAGGTCATCCCTGACTTAGCACCCCCTATAGCCTCCACAAGCCCCCTTTTTGGTGGCGAAAGTTGWATCAGTCTAAAGTGCCTAATTAAACTAGAWTAATTGATCCTCCTAGTCTAGATAGCAAAAATGAAAATCTTGAGATGAAATTGCAAAGTGTAAGATTTAAGCTTAAGATACAAGATATTGAGTTAATTAAATGATGCACAACTTAAGCAAGATATAACAAAATTAAACGAATTTGCAAAATAAACCACTTAAAGAATGAGAAGCTAGAGATTAAACATTTATAGACAAGATAAAGAATTTATAGATAAACTATAGACAAGCCTTATGATATAGCATGGGTGGCAAAACCAAGCCTCTTTGCTAGGTGTAGGCAAAAGAATTAAAGAATGCAATAAAATACGAGCTTGGAAAATAAAAGACAAGATCCTAGCCACTCAAACTTGTCTTAAGGGCAAGTGAGGCAATAGAAATGAAAGCTTAAAACAGAAAATGAACTCTAAGTCCTATCCTTACGATTTATCATGGATGGCAAAGCCAAGCCTCTTTGCTAGTTGTAGGCAAAAAGAAATAAAAAAAACGCAAAATTTTTTAAAATCTTGAGAAATGCAAGCCCAAGAGACTCTCTTTGGGCTTGCTTACAATGTATAATGAAGAAGAATAATAGGGTATTCAATACCCTTACTTGGGAGGTTGTTTCTTGATGATTTTTGGCCCCAAATGGGAAACACTTCCCCTTTACTGGTTCATATCTGCAAAAAAACAGCAAGTAAATCTTGTTGGATATGCTACAAAACAACCATAAATCTTGGAAAAATTTATGTTAGTAGTAACCATAAATTTTTGGCATAAAAAACAACATATAATAGATCAATTAAGACCTATTCTATATCAGAAATATACCCCAAAAATGTTAGAGAAATATGTATGAAAAGAACATAAATCTTAAGAGGGTTTTGAGTGGGTGAAGGGATAAATTTCTAGATCTGAAATTTATCCTTCTCCAACCCTTAGTGGCCTGCAAATATAAGAGATCAAGCTACAAGACAAGGAAGGAGGTGAGTAGATTTAAAATGAATAACAAAATACTTTTCTAAACCAATAATAAACCACTCAATAAATCTACAATAATACTATCATAGATCTATCCAAGCAAAATGCTTTGCTTGGATATCCTACACTAGATCTACAAGATAAAACTCAAAAAGACAATAACACAAGTCACTTCCAATGTAGATCCAATCCAAGCACCAAGAATACTACCAATGCCAACAATTTCCTCCAAAGATTCCTTTTATTAGAAGCAAGTTTGAGAAAATACTTGCTACAAGCTTGAAAATTCAGCAACTTAGTGATGATAAGGCTTCTTCATTCTTCCACCTTGTTGAAATTTGTTTTATTTCTATCCTAGTATTGATCTCCCATATCTTCATCTTGGATACAGATTTGATCTCCTTATTGATCTTTCGTAAACTCAAGGAAAACCAATCTAGATCAGTTTACTTCTATCTTCTTCTGTGAAACATGGCTCTAACTCTAGCTCCTGGCAATATCTCTAACTATGACTCTTTTCTCTTGACTACTGGTGCTAGTTTATTTCTAGTTCCAGTTATGACTCATTGATTCCTTCATAATAGATGTATTTCCACTGACTCTCTGCTATAAAATATCCATATCTAAATCCTAACTCAACATCCACTCTCGTCTCCTTTTCTGTTGAAGATAGTCCATCTCGACAACCACAAAACCAAGTTGAATGTTGATCTATGCATCACCCATATGGCTTAACTATTCATGTATTGTTGAGGTATATGTAGGAGTCTATGAATTAATTTCATGTTCATTTCCTCTCTCTTTCCCTGAAATCAAACCCAAACATGTTTTCCATAAACATTTGTATTTCTTTACTTTCTTTTTCTCAAGGTATACATCTACATGAACATGGCATAACATCTTGAAGGTGTTCAAAGCATAAGAATACATATTTACAAGAATTTTACCTTTCATCTTCACATGAAGAAAACTATTTCTTTACCAGCTCTAGGAAGACATTGCATAGCTATAATTCTCTTCCTGCTCTTGATATACATGTTCCAACTACCTGCATTCTTTTGTTCCTTCACCTTTGGTACTTCAGAATAAGAATGATATTACATAGACAATTTGATCCATATGCAGTTATTTAGTTGATGATAAGAACTAACAATTGTCTACACTATCGTCGAGGGACTTTAGAAATCCCTACAAGATTCCTCTTACTCTCAAATTTCACCAAGAGCGGTTAATAAGGATAAAGGATTTAGAAATCCCCACAAGATTCCTCTCACTCTTGAAATTCTCTAAGGAGTGGCTAACAATCCCTCTATTAAAACAATGGAAATATATTTTTAGAAGGTATTTACATGTGCATAATGACATTGTTATTTTACAAATATACATATTTTACAAATTATTTCCAAAATGGAATCTTTTCTGATACTTATCCAGGGTCAAAGATTAGTGGCTTCTTCATGGACTCAGTCTTCCATTAGTACTAGAAGAAGTTTCACAACTTCTTGTCTCTGAAAATGTCTCTGACGAGAAATATGAATCTAACATTGAATCTAATGTTAAATCCAAATAGCCATTGGATCCAATTATAGGTCATCCAAGCAACCTCTATAGTCTATCCTTATGAACATCAAGCGCCATTGTTGTTTCCTGAGTAGCTTTCTCTGAATACACTAGTAATTTTCCACTCTAGAATGGAACTACATATCCTTCATCTTCGAAAGATGAAACTGAGAGTAAGTTTTACTTTCAAATTTGGAACATATAGCATATGTTATATTCCTATAAATTCTCTTGAGTCGAGCTAGAATCTTACATAACCAACTCCTCTTACTGCTTTTCTGGTGTTAGTACTAGATCCTACATAGAAATTTGTTTCAATTTTTGAGAAAGTAAGGAATATTGATCTCATTCCTGTCATGTGGCCAGATGAGCCACTGTCCATGAAACACACCTCGATATCTTCATACATTACACTATTAAGACCATCCATTAGAAAGAATTCTCTATTGAATACTTCAGCAAGACTATCAACTTCACTTGAGGTTGCTACTTGTCTTCTTGTAAGTGCCTTTACATATTCTTGGTTCTTCTTTGGACATAAGTCTAGATGAAGTGTCCAACACTTCTTTATCTAATTTCCACTCTTACCATAATAAGAGTATAAGTTCTTGTTCTCGTCTTTGAACCACAATCCTTTCTTGTCATTCTTCTGTCTTGGAAAATGACCTTTTCCTTTAGCCTTCTTCTTGGATGGATTTTATTGCAATTATTGTCTTCTTTGAAATTTCACCATATTATGGTTACTAGTTCCACAGGAAGCATGTGGATACGTAGACCATAAATTATTTCCAGTCTTATTAGTGGAAAATGTATTCATTCCCTATTTG
>JASDQU010244521.1:83603-117598 GCA_032191745.1 Picea mariana
CTATGAATTTTTACCTTATCATCCTTGATGAAGCTCACATACCTAAGAAGTTCCAATAAATTTCTCTCATATTCATCCATGTTCATGTTCCCAAGTTTGAGTCCAAAGAACTCTTGCATTTTCTTTTCATAATATTGCTCTGGCGAGTACTACTGCTGAAAATATTTATGGAACTACTTCCAAGAAATTATCTTCTCATCTAGGTGCTTAACCTGCCTCAGTCAATCCCACCACATATATGCCTTCCATGAAGGTGATATATTGTGTTAAATTTAGAGTTGTTATTGATTTCTTTTCAATTTACTAGACTATAATAGCATAAGCAGGATCACTGAAAGAAACACAATCACAAGGTACACACCATTTATCCTAGGAAACCCTCATGGGGGATAAAACCCAGCAAAAAATTCCTTGATATACATTTTCAATACAATTCCAAGATAAAATACCAAACACTAGAGAATATCCAAGACTGATCAATGAGTCTCTCTCTCCTTCTTAGGACAATTGTATCTTCCTTCAAACTTGTGCACTAGATGAGTGACTTAAGTGAGTGAGTGAATGAGGCTCTAGCCTCTCTTATTTATACATGATGGGAAGAGCTAGGGTGGTGTCTCTTCATTAGGCAGGGTCGACTTCTCCAACTAGTGGCTAAAACCAGTTTAATTATCCCTGGGGGGCGAATTCTCAATTAGGTTCACTTAATTAGGGTTTGACGAATCCACAAAAGGGGATTTGGTCTTATACAAATACCGACATGATCAATCCACAAAATGAGATTGATATATAAGATAATAACTCAATTATAATTAGAATATAGTTAGCAGTTACAATATTTCAACACCCCCCCTTAACAAGAAGGTTATTCTACACCATCATCAGGAGAGAGAGAGGGCAGAAACATCAACAACATCTGGAACACTGACTGGCATATCTATAAATCATTGGAAAAAAATTTCATCATCAATAATATCATCATTCACAGCATGGAGCTGGAGTATCGTCATCATCATCCACAACATGGAACCAGAGTATCATCATCATCATCATCATTCACATCATGGAGTTGTAATAACATCATCATCATCATTCACAACATGGAGATGGAATATGAAACATCAATATCGGTTAGCATAAAATATATAACAACAACATCATCATCAATAACATGAGGCTGGAGCAATAACATCATCACAACACTAGGTTGGAGAAACAACATCATCACAACATGAGGTTGGAGCAACAACATCATCACAACACGAGGATGGAGCAACAACATCATCACATCACAAGGCTGCAACAACAACATCATCACAACATGAGGTTGGAGCAACAACATCATCATCATATAGCAACATAATGAGGCAGGTGTAAAACAACATTTTGTGGTACTCTAGCAGTCCCTAGGGATCTGCCCAGGAATCATAAGATTCCCTAGGATATAAAATAATAATGGAGATACCACGTGGTACTCTGATAGACTGTCCTTACCAGACCTTCTGTATCTTCCCAGGAATCATAAGATTCTCTAGGATTACAAAAATCCTAATGGAGCTACCAGTACTGACCACAACTAGCATATGCATGCATAGGTACTCTGACAGACCGTCCTTGTCGAACCTTCTAGATCTTTCTAGGGATGATCAGTCCCATAGGATCTAAAATATTAACTAAGCTACCCGATGTTGTTCAGGATAGCATAGTATCATCAACATCACTCCCCCTTTTGATGGAGGTCCTTTCAGACTGCACCAAGCTTGTCTCGAAAGTATTCAAACTTTACACGAGACAAAGGCTTAGTCAACACATCTGCAACCTGCTCATATGTGCCAACATATTGGATCTTTAAAACTCCCCTCTGCACCATATCACGAATGTAGTGATACTGGATTTCTATGTGCTTTGACTTGTCATGGAACACAAGATTCTTCGTCGTCTTTATGCAACTATGGTTATCACAGAATCATGGTTGCTTCCATATCCAAATCAAATAGACATGTCAACAACTTTTGAAGCCATATGGCTTCACAACTGGTGGAACATGCAACAATGTATTCCACTTTTGTCATGCTGAGAGAAATATTGAATTGCTTCCTACTCTGCCATGAAGTCATGGTTGACCCCGGACTAAAAAAACATCCTGAAGTGCTCTTTCTGTCAGAAACACTTCCATCCCAATATGAATCGGTATAACCAACCAGTCTAAAGTCATGATCTCCATTATAACAAAGACCAAATTCCAATGTACCCTTAAGTTATCTCGTCACATGTTTTGTAGCAACAAGGTGAATAGGTATGGGCTCTACCAGATACTAAATCAAGGTATTCACAACAAAACATATATCTGGCCTGGTATTCGTCATATACATCAATGATCCAATGATATGTCTGTACATCGTAGCATCAACCAATTATGATGAAGTATCAACGATGAGCTTCAAATGTGTTTCCATGGGTGTGTTCATGGATTTACATTCCAACATATCAAACCTCTTCATTATTTCAACTGCATACTTCCCTTGGTTAAGTAAGATCTTCTTTGGGATCTACCAAACCTCAAGAGCTAAGAAATAGTGCACCAGGCCTAAGTATTTCATGTCAAATTCTGCAACGAGCTTCTTCCTACAATCAGTGATGAGATTTTCTTCTCTAGTTGAGAATAAGATATCTACATACAACAACAATATAAATGGATCATCATTCATAACCTTGAAGTAAAGGTTAGAATCAACTTTACTCTTGGTAAATCCAAAGCTCGTCAGGAAACTGTTAATTCTTCCATACCAAGCTCTAGCAACTTGCTTCAATCCATACAGATCCTTCTTCAACCTGCAGACATGAGTTTTTCTATATTAAACTTCAAACCCTTGAGTTTGTTCTATATACACTTCTTCTTCAGTAACACCATTTAATAAGGTTCTTTTCACATCCATTTGGTGTAACTTCCACTTCATCTTGGCTGCAAGAGATCTGATGGTTCTGATAGAAGTGTATATGGCTGCAGGAGAAAACATCTCTTCATAATCAATGCCTTCCTTTTGAGAAAATACATGAGCTACAAACCTTGCCTTATGTTTTTCAATACTTCCATCAGCATTATGTTTTATCTTGTATAACCATTTGGAAGATACTACATATTTTTTCTTCGGTTTGGGAACTATTTCCAATACATCATTCTTTATAATAGATTGGTAATCTTCTGTCACGACATCTTCCCATTTTTTTTCTGAATGGATTATTCAAAGAAATTAGGCTCCTTTTCTATGAGATCGCACATCAAAGCCATATAATTGGAGAATGGCTTTGGTTTCTTAATTTGTCTCATGGTTCCTTCTGGGGAACCATACTTCTCTCCATCTTGAATAAGTTCCCTTTCCCAAGCTGGATTTCTCTTGTGAGATATCATCATTTGGGGAGGTTCTTGAGATTCTGTCATATCATGATCTTCTGGAATCTCATCATCAGGGGTATTTGTAACGTCCCTCACTGGTTTTGCAACTCTTGGAGCTACAGGCTCTTCTTTATATACTTCTTCAAGATGGAATCTCCTTTATTTCTTGAGTGTTTCATCTTCATCAAAGGTTACATATATGTTGATCTCAATATGATGGTAACCTGGTATGTAAATTTTGAGGGCCTTAGAGACCTCACAGTATCCAACAAATATTACCTTCTTTCCTAAAGGGTCCAACTTAGTTCTCCTTTCTTTCAAAATGTGTACAAACAATGGAAAACCAAATATCTTGAGATGGCTTACATATGGATTCTTTCTGGAGAACATTTATTCGAGGGATTTTAATCCAAGTGCACTATGGGATAGTTTGTTTTGGACATACATTGTTGCTCTTGTTGCTTCAACCCATAAGTTCATTGGAAGATCTCGATCATGGATCATATTCTTCAATGCTTCCATTATAGTTCTATTCTTTCTTTCTGCTACATCATTTTGTTGAGTATTGTAGGGAGTGGTGAGCTCCCTCTTAATCTTGGCATATCTGCAAAAGATTACAAATTCTTTTGAGGTGTATTCTCCTCCATTATCTGACCTGAGTATCTTGATTTTTCTTTTAGAGAGATTCTATATCAAGGCTTTGAATTCCTTGAATTTTCCAAACACTTTATCTTTTGATTTCAAGAAGTAAACCCAAGTCTTGCGGGAATAATCATCAATAAATGACACATAGTATACATACCCACTAAGAGAGGTTGATGGCATTGGGTCACATACGTCTGAGTGGATGAGCTCCAAGATACGTGTTTCTTTACTGTCACTCTTTGGGAAAGGATTCATTATGGTCTTTCCTTGTGCACATCCCTTGCACACACCTTCATGATCAACCTTGAATTCTAGTAGACCTGTAACTTCCTTTCTCACATATGGTGAGGCTTTGTAGTTGATGTGAGCTAGTATTCTATGCCGAATTTCACATGGACTCTCAGTGGAGTGAGTCAAGGCTTCATCTGAGTGACCTTTTAACTTATACAAGCCACCTTCTTTTGTTCCAATAACAATTGCATCTTCTATGGTTTTTCCTTTATGCCACATAAGAACTTCACCATCTACGAATGCAACCCTGAAACCTTTCTTATATGAAATTGAGATAGAAAGTAAATTCTTTGTCAAACCTGGTACATATAGTACATCCTTCATCTTCATCAGGGTCCTTGAATCAAGTTTGTAGGTGGATTCTCCCACTCCTTTGATAGGGTATTGGTAATCATCTCTGAGTGTAAATTTCTGGGGAACGTTATTTTTTGTAAGTCTAGAGAGAATGTCTCTTTGACCTATCATGTTCTTAGAAGCACCACTATATATGAGACAAGTTTCCTCTCTAGGTGACATAGATCTTGAGAGCGCAGAGAAGAAAACATGGTCTTCAATATTTTCTTTTATCATCTTTGTGGGTGGCTCATCATCTTCAACTGCATGGGCATGGTGTCTTTTGTTATTTATCTTCTTGTATTCTTCTCTTCTAGATGGATAATTCTTAGAAATATGCCTCATATTGTCACAGTGGTAACATTGATAAGAGGAGAAATCCTTTTCTCTTATTTGACCTTTCTGAAACTTCTGGAATCATCTTGGAGGGTGAGATTGTTTATGGAAGTGGGTGAATCTCTTTGGGGAGTGAGATTCCTTATGTAGGTGGGTCTCCTTCTTGAAGTGATACCTTCTCTTTCCTCCTTTAGCATGAGCAACTAGGGCTTGATCTTCATCCCTTAAAAGAACTTCTTCTCAGTTAGCTACTCTGGCTTCTTGTTGAACACATTCTTCCCAAAGAGTGTCAAATTGTAGTTTCTCCTTTCTGGCACAAATATTTTGGATGAAGGAATCCCAAGGTCTTGTGAGACCATTAAGAGATTTCATTATGAGTTCATATTTATCTAGTTTGTCTCCAATTGCTTCTAGTTGTTCCTTGAATCCAGAAATCCTAGAGAAGTATGCATGAATTGTTCCTCCTTTCTTCATCTTTGTATTCTTGAGTTGGGTTCTTAAGTTCATCTTTCGGTTAATGTTATTTCCTTCATATATTTTGGTTAGGGAATCAAACATATATTTTAGAGTGTTATTGGAATCCACTTGAGGAATCAAGTGATATTTAATAGAGTCTGCAATTATTCTTTTGGCCCTAACCATATCCTTGTTGTACTTTTCTTTAGTTATAACTTCTGCGAGTTCTGGTAGATTTTCCTTTATGAATTTTGCAAGGTCATTCTCTTCAAGAATGAGTGAAATCCTATACTTCTAGGAACAAAATTTATCCACACCTTCTAACTTGTCAACAAGCTTGGTTCTTGCAGACGTATTGAACTAGAGCTGGGCAAATGACCAAAAATTCAAAGTGCTCAGATTAAATATAAACTTGCCAAGAGGTGCGCTTGGATGAGGCGAGTAGGCTAGTGTAGTCTGTTTTCAAAAAATCCAAATTTTACCCCTTGAAACTGGGCCTGCGTAATTATGGACTAGTACTTCTAGTACTAGTTCTGGTTTCATGTTTTTTTGGTTTTCTAGTACCAGTGAAAACTAGGGTTTTATTTTCTGGAGGCTCTGGACACTGAAAAGGTGTGCTCAAGCTTCCAATGTGTTCTCTAGGCTAGGGCGCACTTCCCTAGATAGTTTTTAGGATGAAATTCTCTTCCAACAAAAATCCCTAATTTGCTTGTACGACAACAATGACGTTTTTGGTTACCCAATGAAAGGCTATTTATTTAGTCAAGCTCTGATACCATGTTAAATTTAGAGTTTCTATTAAGTTATTTTCAATTTACTAGACTATAATAGCATAAGCAGTATCAGTGAAAGAAACACAATCACAAGGTACACAACATTTATCCTAGGAAACCCTCATGGGGGAGAAAACCCAGCAAAAAATTCCTTAATATAGATTTCCAATACAATGCCAAGATAAAAGACCAAACATTAGAGAATATCCAAGACTGAGTGATGCACCTCCCTCTCCTTCTTCCAATAACTGCAGCTTCCTTCAAACTTGTGCACTAGATGAGTGACTTGAGTGAGTGATTGAATGAGGCACTAACCTCTCTTATTTATACTAGTTGAGGAGTGCTAGGGTGGTGTTTATTTACTAGGGAGGGATGACTTCTCCAGCTAGTGGCTAAAACCACTTTAATTATCCCGCGGGGGTGAATTCTCAATTAGCCTCACTTAATTAGGGTTTGACCAATCCAAAAAGGGGATTTGGTATTATACAAAGCCCAACATGCTCAATCCACAAAAGGGGATTTATCTATAAGATAATAACTCAATTATTATTAGAATATACTTTGCAGTTAAAATATTTCAATAGACTACAAATCTGGCTTCCGCATTTGATGAGTAATCATGCAACTAGAAATATTTCCTCATTCCCAACAACCATGCTTCCACATCTTCTCCTTTCTTTTTCTCTCCATCAAAATATGGTGGCTTCATTTTCCTCAGCTCCCCTTGAAAGCTATATGATCCATGTCTCCTTCTCGGATGTCTGACAGGAGACATACTTAGACTGCTTGTCGACCTTGACCGTGCATATGATCTACTAATCGAGTGCTCTAGGGAATGATGACACTGGTGCCTAAAAACACTCCTTGATTGTCTAGATCCTCCATGATCATCTCTCCTATCATGACATCTATATGCTACCACTTTCCTTGCACTAGATCCAACCAATCCCACCACATAGCCTCCTTTCCTTGAAGGTGGTAGGTTGCGACTCTAGCTTCTTCATTTTATGAGTAATAATGTAACTAGAAATATTTCCTCATTTCTAGTAACCATGCTTCCTCATATTATCCTTTATTTTTCTCTCCATCAAAATATGGTGGCTTGATTTTCCTTAGCTCCCCTTGTGTAGAAATTAAATGACAAAATCAACAAGTACTAAATTTTATCATACACTTAGAAACCTAGAGATACTTGTCTTAAATGAACTCTGAAATGTATAATCCCACACTCAGAAAATACCATAAGCGGAAATACACATTTCCAAGCACTTTTGCAGCGGAATAAACACAATGAACAACAATCATTCAACCATGAAATACTCAAAAATTTAGGCAATGCTGGGGAAAACCTCAATGTGGGGAAACCCAATGAGAGAGATATCTTTTATTATCTTTAGGAAAGTTGTATTAGTAGAAAATAACAAAACCCAGTAGAAGAAAATCACTTACAACCACAAAAATGCCCCTCAAAATGTTGTCTAGAAAATTGTGCTCAATGAGTTGTATGGCTTGTATGGCCTAGCTATACCAACACATAGAAAAATGTGCCAAAAACGTAATGTACGGACAACATCACAAAAAGTCCCCCAACATAAAGAAAAATACACTAGCAAATACCCTGGTTTGCATGCAACAAACTAGTATCAAAATTTGCGCCCCTTTCCTCTGTTGTATGGATTGTACGGATCCATACAGTATTCTCTCCAAAACAGAAAAAAATCCAACACAGTTAGACAACAAGTTTCCTTGGGATTTGTGCCCTTTTTCTTCTTTGGAAATGTTCCTAGATTCTTCCCTCTCCTCTTCAAGTTATCTCTCTCTCTCTCTCTCTCAATATTTTCTCTTGTGTCTTGCACACTACCCTAGGTATTCTCTTATAATATGAAAGTGACCCTTCACCTTCTCCAACCCTAAATATAATGGCCAAGATCTAATCTTTTCTTTACAAGATCAAGGGACATGATTCATTCCCTCCAAAATAAATCACTTTAAAATATTAAAATACATTTTCACTTTATAACATAAGTTCACTTTATGAGATAAAGTCACTTTAATATTAGAAGGTACACTTTATTAAAAAGTCACTTACATAAAAGAATCGCTTTATCACAACTTTATAAAAACACATTACAAAGTCAAGTGTCTAGTAGTGTAGGTACAAGGTTTCTTCTGCATACAAGACAAACATGCAGAGTACCTCCCGATCTAAAAGGATAACACTCCCTCTTAGTGAGGGATGTACCCACTTCCATCAGCATCATCCCATCCCATCACATTGTTCTCAGTAGGAGATCCCTTTGAACCAAGATCCATCCTCAACACTTGCACAGAACTCGAACCAGAAGACATTCTCCTCACCGCTATTCTGAGCCCTGAGCTCCTAGGAGAATCCACTCCACCCTCAGCATTGATTCGATCACACCAACTAAGCCTCATGTTGGTGCTCAAAAGAGACTCCCTCTCTTCTCTTAGAATGAAATACTGAATCCTTGGGGCCATCATAGTATCAGGAACCTCCTAATCCTCATTCGATGTTGAATCATAATCTTAAGGTTGTCCTCACAACATGTACAACCTATCCACCTATTGAGCACTCAACACACCCTAAAAGACTTTGTGAAATTTATTTCTTTTTGGGTACCACTTATCATTTTTGAATCAGAGTCAGTATTGTGGGATGGATGGATTTATATGTTTTTATTGAGTCTTGTTATCGGTTATTCTTGTTTGGTTTGAATTTACTGACGAATTGATTTACTTTTTAGTAACATGGCATGAAGAGCCTAAAATGTACACGGTTTAAACTTTTTCAACGGTCGTCGATCGCAAAATTCTGGTCTATAGTATAGTTCTTAACATCGTTGATACATTTTCAGCATCAACAAGATCCAAGATACAAATAAAAAATACGGACAACCATAACAAATCACTGATACATTTTCAGTATCGACAAACTCCGAGGGATGAAACTATGAAACATTAACCATCACAAATCGTCAATCGTCAATCGTCGTTACATCATTGACATTGGCAAGATAGGACGTTTTAACTAGGGATATATGTCTAAAGAAAATCCCCGACGCTGAAAAGAAATTATCCTCACGCCCCTCGTGCATCATTTTCCCTGTACCTTCTTGAAAATCATTCTCGTTCTGGTTGGTTGAGTCAATTTCCCATTACTAAATGACTTGGTTTTTCATCATTATATTTCTTGATTGATTCTTTGCACAAATTGTTTATGTTTTCTTGAAGGATAATTGCATGTCGTGATTTGGTTCGAAATGCTTGTCATCATGTTTTCCATTGATTGAGCATGGAGCAGGTCCACCAAGTATTTCATGTGCGCATGAGACATCCAAGACCACCAAGTCCTTTGTATGCACAGTACGCTTCTGCAGGAAAGATGCAACAATTCGTAGAAGTCCATTTCAAGCTTAGATTTCAAGCCAAACGGATAGGTTAAATATTCAACGGTGGAGATCTAACATTCGATGCAGATCAAAAACTCTCGTGCAAGAAGAGTCTCAAACTCACATGAGGTTTAATTGTCAAGTTACACAAACTTCACTCTGTGACTTTGGCGTTGAAACACCCGAGCTCACCTTTGTCGAAAACTCCTGAATGTCAAACTAGCGCATCACTTCGCAAGATCAGCCATCTGGGAGATCCCCACACTTAGCACTCAAAACTCCCTAATGTTGAAACTCCGGAGCCATGTGGAATTCATCAGTTGAGACACGTGGTACTCGTTTCAGGTCATTTGGGTTAAACCATCTGTACTATTTCAAGTGACACATGTCACTCTCTTTTATGCAGGCACGTCAGTGATAGTGACATAATGTGGACACATCAGATCCGAGAGATCACCACTCCAAAAGATTTCAATTCAGAGAAACACAGAAACTCCTGAACCCTGAAGAGTCTAAGTCTTGAACTCCCGAAATGTTTAATGGTTAAAATTTCTTAATCTCAGATCAATTTGCAATAATCATGAATTAATGACTCTGGGATATTTTCACTTTGGGACATTCCAACCCAGAGAAAACGCAAATCGCCAAAGAGCTAGAGATGTGTCATGTCCATCAATTAAGACGTGTGGCACTCTTCTATCATAATGTGTGGCACTTTCCTATAATGACACGTGGCATTCATTTTAAGCATATTTGGGTCCTTCATATGTACTATTTCAAGTGACACGTGTCACCCTTCTTTCTGTGACACGTCAGTGATATGACGTCAGGCCACCACGTCACTCTGAGAGTTTAGCACTCTGAGGAATTTTACCTCAAAGCGAGCACAGTTCTATGAAACCCTAAATTGTCGAAGTGTCGGAGCCCAGAATAGTTGAAGTGGGTCCCAAACTAACACATCACTCTATAGAATTGTAACTCCAGGAGATTCTCAAACTCTACATTCACAGCTCCCGAACCCTCAAATTTCCGAAGTGTTGAAACACAAAATGTTTAAGGATAAATCTCGGGTTAATTAGCAATAAGTGGTGGTTAATGACTCCAGGGGTCCCGGCCTCTCGGAGATATGAATATTCTGCACTCCAAAGCCCCCGAATGCCAGATTTCTGAAGTCGCTCACCCACATTTATGGCATGTTTTTAAATGTTTAAAAAAGGGGCTCCAAACTAAAATTGGGGAAAAAACATTTCCAACATCCAGTTATCTCTTAGTGGCCTCCAACAATGTGTTGCATGCCAATGCTCAATACAGAACACAATTCTATCACTCCCAATCATTCCCTTCCAAATCTCGGTTCACTTCAGCATGCGCATCAGTCTAGCTTCAGTGCCAGTAGAATTTTTTAATTGTTCAATTGCAAAACTCTTTTAAATTCAGACATAATAAGTGGTCTTTTTTTTTTATGATATGAACCACTCCTTTCTGTTAAGTCGAGATTGGGGTATTCATTAACATACTCCGGCACTGTGTTTTAGTTAAGTTAATAAGTTGTTCAACAACCGATGTGTAGAGATAAGCCTCAGTTCCACACTAATCGAGGGCCTCCACATCTGTGATAAATAGGTATCTTTTGTATGTTAGAAAGGGTCAATGGTTTTGGATAGAAAGAAATTTTCTGAAATTTTGTAAGAGAACTATTTTTGTGCAAGTTATTTTAATTGAGAAATTATGTTTAGAACTAAAGACACTTATTTCATCTAAGTCATGAATGTGATTGGACCAAGGGGGATTATCTCTGTCTTCGGATTCAATATTTGTTGTTGTATTGAGTAAGAGTTATCGTATCTATTATTTAAAGTTATCTTATGATGTTGTAACAATTCTTTTATTCTAGTTGATGAATAAAAATTGATTGTGTTAACATGTGATTGATAATAGAGAATTGAAAATTAGTTTTCTTGCACTAACTTCTTGTCATGTGTATATCTTCTTTCTTTGAATGTTATCTCAGAAAATGTTGAATGTCTATTAATCAAAATGGTATTAATGCTAGTTTGAAGTAATTTAGATCTTCTTCGTCTACATGCTATGGTATAACAGTTATCCTACAACCCAACCTTTCCCCTAACACATATTTACCTTCCATCTTCCATCTAGTTTAAATATTTATATTTATTTTGTTATAAATGTTAGAAAAGAACCAAAAAAAGAACTGCATAGCTTGAGTAAATGCTTAACATAAAATACATATATGTGAATCACAATTAAAGCCCATTGATAATTCCAACAGATCACAAATCTGGAGAACCTTACCACTCATCAAATGCTTACGAGTCTAATTGGTTCTCTTAGGTAGGTTTGGTTACTTCTATTGAGAAAAAGGGATCTTGGACCCCTCAACAGAATTGGCACTAGAAGAAGGGCATGAACAAATGCATGGATGACAATATTTCTGATAAAATATTTCTCAAAGCCTATAGAGTCAAAACAACCCACATGCATGGCTAGTCACTCTCAAGACATCCCACATACAGAGAGTACTCCCAATACGAGTAACTCACCTCAACACGAAGAGGAAGAATACATGTACCCTAAAATACCTTACGCTCTTCCCCGCGAAGAGTTAAATAAGTTCAGAAGAATAACCAGAGCTTACGCATGACAGATTGGAGAATTGCCTTTATCTCCTTTACTTCCTAGAAGAAAACAAATAAGAAGACCAGTTGTTGACACCCCTGACCAGGTATTTGTTCAAACGGTAGAAGACCTGCTAGATTTTTCCCTTACAGATATCGAACAACCCCTTAATTTAATACCCAAAACACTAGTCTAACTCTAAATCTATCAGGTTCTAAGGGAAAGATTCTAACTCAAATCGCTTAGGTTCCGAACCAGAAGACATGGAGGATAATAATGATAAAAATGGAGAAGGGGGAAATCAACCTAAAAACAACCAACCATGGTTGGAAGGAGATGCTCTAGAAATATCAGGATGGGTGCATAGCCTACCTAGACATCCAGAAAAATTACTTCCTAAATTTGACCTTGAAACCTCTGGATTGCCTGAGGACCACACTAGGAAGTTCATATTAGCTATAAGATTGATGAATGTGCAACACAAAGATGTAGTGTGCAGGATTTTTCCTTAGACCTTTGAAAATTCAGCCTCGACTTGGCATTTCAACCTACCAGTTGGTTCCATAACTAGGTGGACAAAGTTTCAAAATGATTTCTTGGAAAAAATTGTTGAAGAAACTACCACATGAGCTTTAATGGCTGAAATTTTCGCCACCACTATGAGTCCAAAAGAAAAGTTTAAATATTTCAACCAAAGGTTCACCACCATTTTGAACAAATTCCAACCCAAGGCTAAACCTACCCAAGAGTTGCAAATTGAAGTATACGCTAATTCTCTCCCAGCTTCTATTTCCATGTTTGTAAAAAGGATTCCCATCCATACTCTAGCCGAAAATTTCAAAGAAGCTAAAACTATTGAATTTCAAATGAAAGGGTGCAAAGAAGGTCAGATATCATTAATAAAAAAGGAAACCCAACCTCTACCTAAGAAAGGACTTTTGTTAACAAGACCCCCAAGAAAAAAAAAGAACAAGGTCCTGATAAAGAAGGAGGGGATCTAGAAAACCTGTAGTGGGTGATAAAAAAACTCTCCAACAAGATCGTAGATATGAAAATCAGTGTTGGGGAGGGAAACAAAAATCAAATACCTTATAAACCTTTTTTTTAAATAAATCCACCCTTCAAAGCTATAGAACCTCCCTGAACTAACCTAAACATCGACTTAGGGAACGTAGCATCTGACTCTTTTTGCACATATCACCAAGAAAACCATTCAGAAAGGGACTTCCCTCAATGGTTTCATGCTATCAATCTAATGGATAATCGATTCTTAGATGAATTCTCTCTAACTGAAAAATCTAGTAGCTCAGCAATAAATTCCATCAATCAAGAAATTCAAGAGCCACTAGAAGAGCCAGTCATGTTGTTATGGGATTCCAACCGCCTAATGCCTTTCTACGACGCTTCTGAAGTGCAAGGACCTCCCGTTGAAGTTCTAGTTGTATAGACATGAGGTAAAAGTCAACTTGCCCAAAGTAATCCCACCACTACTCAGTTATCTAGAGGGAAACCAATGACCGATCACCCCAAACCACTATTTTCTCCCCAAAGAAACCCCACAAATACACACACACATGAGAAGCTCCTAAACTAGACTACAATGTGGTAGAATACTTGAAGAATATGAAGCATAATGTGTTTTTCATGGACGTGTGTAGGATCCCTCAACAAAAGGTTTTTCTATTGCATGCCTTAAAATCGATAGATACCCCCATAACAAGCATTGATCAACGGGAGGTCCCATCTCCCAGAGATTTAATAGATAATCCAAGTGTGGATGCTTTCTCTTTAGACAAAAGAGGAAGTCCTTTTGTTCCTCCTTTCCTCTTGACATTTGAAGTTTTTAACAGAAATCTACATAATTTCCTAGTCGATTCAGGGGCATCTTCAAATGTCATTACATTGTCAATCTGGAAGAAAGTGAATGCAACCCCACTCAAAAGTGATAAAAACATTATACAATTAGATGGGACTCAAGTAAAGGTCATTGGGGAACTTAAATATGTCATGATCAAAATTTCTACACACCCCAAATTTGTTGAAGTAATTGACCTAATCATAGTAGACATCCAAGAGGCCTATGGACTGCTACTTAGTTGAGACTAGTTTGAGAATTTAAACGGATACTTTATTATTGACTGGGATCACCTTTGGTTTCCATTAAAAGGACATACAAACATGATCAGGATTGACAAAGAAATATATCTCAAGCATAATGTCACTGATTTAGAGACTCCAAATGAACCCTCGTCGACAAAGTTCCCTGTTTTAGGAAACTACTCCTATGATCCTAACTTCTGTAATTTCTCCCCTCACTTGTCTGACATACCTCCCACTCAAAAATCCAAAATGTCCTTTCAAGTAGACTTATTATCAGCAGCATAAGAAAGAATCCTCTGTCAATATTCCTTGATAGGAGTAATAGAAAAGGAGGATGAAAGTGAAAAAATAGTTAGACATGAAGAAGTTAGTAATTTTCCCCCACAAATTAAGACATTGTACTTTGATGGTTCTAAATCCCAAGAAGGGTCGGGAGTAGGATGCATCCTCGTTGACCCAAAGGGGAAATATAACTTCTTATCCTCCAGATTAGAATTTGAATGCACTAATAAAATTGTTGAATATGAAGCTCTAGTTTAGGGACTAAATAAATCCATCGATCTAAATGCGATGGAATTGAAATTTTTTGGAGACTCTGAAATTATCATTAGGCAAGTGAAGAATATTATCCATTGCAATTCACCTCACTTAAGAAATTACCAGCAAGAGGTGCACATACTGATAGACAATCTTGAGGCCTTCAACATTATTGTTGTTCCCAGGATGCAAAATACCCTTGTGTATTCTCTAGCCACTGTGGCCTCAAGATTATCTCCTTTAGAAGACTATGAAGCCTCGGTATTCACAGTGGAACTGCTCTACAAACCTTTGATATCTAACAAAATTTCTAACTGGAAAGTATTTGAGGGACATGAACAGATTGTAAATTTCCAAACTAATTATGAGAATATTAGGGATTTGGCCACTGATGATGAAATATTCCAATAACTACTCACAGAATCAAATCTCCACGAATAGAAGAATTGAACAGATCACTCTAATGACAAACCAAAGTTCCACACGATACCAAAAGAAGTGGCTAATCTGGAGAACCTTTTTGAACTAAGGGAAAGATTTAGAGGGGCAAGAAATGCAAAATTAGGGATCTCATGTCCTACATACGAAACTGTGAACCTAGGAACCCCTAAGAACCCTAAGAATGTCAATTTGGGTAAGACAGTGTCCAAAGAAGATATGAAATCTTATCTCGAACTGTTTAAGGAATATCAAGATGTCTTTGTCTGGTCATACCGAGAATTGAAAACTTATGATACTCACATTATCCAACACACAATATCATTAAAGTATATAGTAAAACCCTTTCAAAAGAATCTTAGGAGGTACCACCCATCTCTGGAACCTATGATGTATCAAGAGATGAAGAAATTATTAGATTCCAATATTATCTTTCAGGTAAGAGACTATGCCTGGGTAGCCAATCTGGTGCATGTCAGAAAGAATTCTAGAGAGATCGGCCTGTGTGTGGATTTCAAAAACCTTAGCATATCATCGGAGAAGGGTAACTATCCAGTCCCACCCATGGAAAATCTCCTACAGATAGTGTCCGACTCTGAAATTGTTTCCCTCCTTGACGCTTTCTCGAGATATAACCAGGTCCTAGTTTCGGAAGATGATCGATTAAAAACTACCTACCAGACCAAGTGGGGAACCTTTTCTTATAAATGCATGCCTTTTGGGTTGATTAAAATAGGATGAACCTTCCAGAGGGCTATGGGCATAGCTTTTTCAGGGATTAATTAAAAATTGTGTGGTAGTATATTTAGATGACGTAACAATATACTCAAAAAACAAGGAAGACCACATTCATCATTTGACTCAGATTTTTGAAAGGTGTAGGAAGTATGGAATATCATTGAAACCTAAGAAAACCATCTTTGGTGTAGAGGAAGGAAAACTACTAGGTCATATCAAATCTTAGGGAGGAATTAGAATTGACCATGAGCCGATAAAAACGATATCTCAACTCTCCTTGCCTCACAACAAAAAGGCCATGCATTCCTTCTTTGGGAAAATCAACTTTGTGAGAAAATTTACTCCTGGCTTCGCTGAAACTGTTAAACCTTTACAAAAAATGATTCACAAAGATGCATAGTTTAAATGGGATGAAGAAATGAAAGGATATTTTGACAACATCAAAAACGCAATATACCAAGCACCAGTACTACGAATCCCTAACTTCAACAAATATTTTTTCCTTTATACCTTTTCTTATGACCAATCCTTAACTACAGTACTTACCTAGAAGGATGATGAAAACAATGAGGCACTTGTATCATTTATGATCACTAACCTTCAAGGAGTCGAACTGAACTATCCAACTATAGACAAATAGGCTTACGCATTTTATAAACTGGTCAAACATTTTAGATCCTATATCCTGAAGAATCACACTAAAGTCATAGTCCCTCACTCCATACTCAGATATATGTTCACCTAACAAGAAATGGGATAAAGGAGGGGAAATTGTATGGAAGTCGTTCATGAATTTGATCTAGACATAAAACCTACCAAAATAGTCAAGGGTCAAGGATTGTGTAGACTAGCTGTCGAGGCCCAAGATCTAGTCCACGCAGAAGACTCTAGTTGGTAAAATGAGTTTTCATTATGGTGTAGGGAAGCCTTATATGTACCTCCCGAGAAAGAATCATGGCATGAAAACTTGTCTTATCTCCTGCATCATGGAACTTGTCCAGAAAACCTAAACCCTAGAGAAAGGAGAGCTATCAGGTTAAATTCCGCTCAATATCGCCTCATAAATTTTGTGCTTTTCATGTAAACTATGATGGAGTACTCCTTGGATGTCTTGAATATGATGATGCAAAAAAGGTACTGAAAGAACTCCATGATAGCCCAACAGGTGGAAATTTTGATGGAGAAACCACAACTCACAAAATATTGAGGGTTGGGTATTATTGGCCTACTTTGTTTAGGGACACTCATGCATATGCCAAGAAATGTAAATCTTGTCAAGTGAGCCTCAGTAGGGAAAAGAGAGAAGCCATTCCACTCTAGTCGGTGACAATATCCAGACCATTCGAGCAATGGGAATTAAACATCATAGGATAAATTACTCACAATTCTTCGAAACAACATAAATATATCTTGACTGCTATAGATTATTTTATGAGATGGACATAGGATATCCCTCTCACGCACATCAATGAAAAGATACTAATTCATTTTTTAGAAAAACAATTGATAAAAAGGTTTGGATTACCCTCCATCCTCGTTTTTGACAATACTGCCTACTTTTCTTCCACACGCTTGACAGAATTCTCCCTTGATAAGGGGATCATAATAAGATATTATGTAAACTATTATCCACAAGGAAATGGGGTAGCAGAGCCAACTAATAAAACCATGGTGAGAAATTTAAAAAATATAGTTATTGAACGTAAGAGGAATTGGAATAATTTACTTCATAATGCCCTATGGGCTGATAGAGTAACACATAAAGAAGCCATAGGAAACTCTTTGTACTTTCTGGTATATGGGAAAGAATCCATTCTTCCAAATGGATTGTATCTTCCATCTTTGTATATTTCCCAGGCATCAAAAGGTCATCCCTCATCCTCTCTATATAAAAGGATTGATACCCTTCTCATGTTGGATGAAGAAAGAGAAAAGGCTAAAGTTAAGCTCACCACTCATCAGCAGGTAGTTAAAAGATGGTTTGAAAAACATATGGCCAAAGAAAACAAATTCGAGGTAGGGAACCTATTCTTGAAGTGGGATAAAGAAAAGGAGTCCAAAGGAAAAAAATCAAAGTTCCAACATCTATGACTCGGACCTTTTCAGGTGACCGAGAAGATTGGGGCATTCACATACTGATTGCAAAATATGAGGGGGAAATTTGACACCCTCCTGGTGAATGGCCAAGCCTTCAAACAATAATTCTCCTAAAAAAAAATGTGTCTTTTGATGCTTTGTTTGAGTTTATTTTTATAATCCAGATGGATGTCGGTGGCCTCCCACCTATTCCAACTGGTTCATTTTGGCAGTTTTCCAGTTTTGCATTTTTTTTCCTAGTTTTCGGGTCCCTGACTTGCAGGCCCATTTTGAGGCCCTAAACAACGCTTTTAGGGCTCACCATGGTCGGAAGTGACCTTTGATAAATAGTAGAAAAATGTGTAGTCCTCATATAGACCTTTCCAATGGGCTATCTTGCGTCTAAAACGGAAATCGTAAGGAAAATTTATGACCCTGGGAAGTTGATGTACTAACTTACCCAAACGGGGTCCACATGACTTGTGGTGCTTCATCTCCTAGGGTTAGGTTTTTCTATGTCTAGGGTTTTTGGCATTCCTGTTTATTGTAAAAATTCCTTTAGAGCCTCATTGTAATGATTTTCTTGCGAATGAGCATAGCTTTCACATCTCTTCTTAGAGATAAGCCGCCACCATTCTAGCAAGCTTGTTTTCTATTGCATTTTATAGTTTCAGCTTATTTCCTTATTGAATAGAAAACCAGATTTATTGTATCTCTGTTATTCTATGTTAAGGATCTTTTAATAATCTGTATTCATTTCGTTCTGATCATAAAATTTGGATCAGTTTCTTTTAGCATACATTTTGATCAAGATGAGTGTGTGGGTTGAGGGAAGACCGAAATCGAACTCCTTTTTATTTCTTTCTTTTGCTTAATTTCTTTTAATTAGGCTGTGTTCCGTAAAGCAGTGGTTGATTTTAATAAATACAATAAAGAAGACTCTTCTCTTGACCTACACTTACATGCAAAATAAGAGACATTGGGAAAATACATTTTTTTTCAAAATCATATTTGTCTTTGTAAGCATACTACCTGGGGAAGCAATGAAATATATGCCGAGTGGCCTGGTAATGCTAAATGGAAATATGGCTATATGGGAAGAATCACACGTACCTATGGACAAAACCAGGAAAATATCCACCTTAACACTTTCACCTTGTCAAAAAACGGATATCCTCCTCTCTGACTCACTCTTGGTATTTATGTCGAAAAATGATGATCCATAAAAACATTATAAAGTTCGAGAGGGTATGCAGACAACTTTGTTGAGGCTATGGATGCTCTCTTCCAGTGGATCAAGGTCTATGATGTCAGGGTGACTCCATTGGGGCTATGGATGCTCACTGGTAGCAAAGCAACACTGTAAGGAAGGAGTGATATCTAAATGGACTCATGCCAATGGACACCATACCCATCTCTTGTCTAGAGAGGACATGGATTGAGATTAAAAGGAAAGAGGGTGGAAAATATAAACCCCATAAGCACATCCGGATTTGAAAACTCGGGAGCTTGTGTACACATTGATAGAAAAGGTTTGGTTGAAAAGGAATAGAATAAGGACAAATGATTTCTCAACCAATTTTCACAGGCTAAGAACGAAGGAAGGAGAAGAGACTTTGTTTTTGCCCAGAGAATCGTCATTTGTTGAGCACTCAACACACCCTAAAATACTTTGCGAAATTTATTTCTTTTTGGGTACCACTTATCATTTTTTAATCAGAGTCAATAGTGTGGGATGGATGGATTTATATGTTGTTATTGAGTCATGTTATCGGTTATTCTTGCTTGGTTTGAAGTTATTGACAGATTGATTTCTTTTTTAGTAACATGGCATGAAGGGCCTAAAATGTACACGGTTTAAACTTTTTCAATAGTTGTTGATCGATAAATTCTAGTCTATAGCATAGGTATTTAACATCGTCGATATGTTTTTGGCATCGATGAGATCAAAGATATAAATCACAAATATGGACAACCATAACAAATATTTGATCGCTAATACATTTTCGACATTGACAAACTCTGTGAGAAGAAACTGTGAAACATTAACCATCACAAATCATCAATCACCAATCGTCGATACATCATCGGCAGCGGAAAGATAGGATGTTGTAGCCAGGGATGTATGTCTAAAGAAAATCCTTGACGCTGAAAATAAATTCTCCTCACGCCCCTCCTACCTCATTTTCCCTGTACCTTCTTGAAAATAATTCCCCTTCTGGTTGGTTGAGTCAATTTCCCAGTACTAAATGGCTTGGTTTTTCATCATTATATTTCTTGATTGATTCTTTGCGCAAATTGTTTATGTTTTCTTGAAGGATAATTGCATGTCATGATTTGGTTTGAAATACTTGTCATCACGTTTTCAATTGATTGAGTGTGCAACAGGTCCACCAAGTATTTTGTGTGCGCAGGAGACATCCAATACCACCAAGTATTTTGTGTGCACAGGAGACATCCAGGACCACCAAGTCCTTTGTATGCACAGTAAGCTTCTGCAGGAAAGACCCAACAATTGAGAGCAATCCATTTCGGGCTTAGATTTCAAGCCAATTTGATAGGTCAAATATTCAATGGTGGATATCTAACAATCGATGCAGATCAATGACTCCCATGCATGTGGAGTCTCAAACTTGCATGAGTTTTAATCGCGGAGTTACACAAACTTCATTCCACAACTTCAACGTTGAAACATTCAAGCACACCTTTGTTGAAAACTCCCGAATGTTGAAACGTTGCATCTCTTCGCAAGATCAACCATCTGGGAGATCCCCACACTTAGCACTCAAAACTCCCAAATGATGAAACACTAGAGCCGCGTGCCATTTAGCAGTTGAGACATGGTCCATTCATCAGTTGAGACACGTGCCATTCATCAATAGAGACACATGGCACTCGTTTCAGATCATTTGGGTTATGCCATCTGTACTATTTCAAGTGACACATGTCACTCTCTTTCATGTGGACATGTTAGCGATGGTGACTTCCTATGGACACATCATATCTGGGAGATCACCACTACAAAAGATTTCAATTCAGAGAAACACAAAAACTCTCGAACCCCGAATAGTCGGAGTCCTGAACTCCCGAAATGTTTAATGGTTAAAATGTCTTAATCACGGATCAATTAGAAATAATCATGAATTAATGACTCTGGGAGATTGTCACTTCGGGATATTCCAACCCAAAGAAAACTCAAACTGTCGAAGAGTTGAAGTTTAAAAGCACTGAAGAGTCAGAGACGCATGGCATCCATCAGTTGAGATGCGTGGCACTCCTCTATCATGACGCGTGGAACTTTCCTATCATGACATGTGGCACTCATTTCAAGCATATTTGGGTCCATCATCTGTACTATTTCAAGTGATACATGTCACCCTTATTTATGTGATGCATCAACGATATGACATTAGGCCACCATGTCACTTCGGGAGTTTAGCACTCCGAGGAATTTTAACTCAAAGCGAGAACAGTTCTCCGAACCCCAGAATTGTTGAAGTGTCGGAGCCCCGAACAACCGAAGTGGGTCTCAAACTTCCATGTCACTCTACAACATTGTAAATCTAGGATATTATCAAACTCATCATTCATAGATCCCAAACCCCTGAATTGTTGAAGTGTCGAAACACCAAATGTTCAAGGATAAATACCGAGTTAATTAGAAATAAGTGTCAATTAATCACTCCAAGAATCTGGGAATCTGAGAGATATGAATATTATGCGCTCTAAAGCCCTCGAACCCTATATTTTTGAATTCTCTCACCCACATTTATGTCATGTTTTAAAATGTTTAAAAAAGGGGCCCCAAACCAAAATTGGGGGAAAAACACTGCCAACATGCAGTTATCTTGTAGTGGCCTCCAACAATGTGCTTCATGCCATGATATATACATAACACATTTACATCACTCCCATTCATTTCCTGCCAAATATCGATTCACCCCAACATGCGCATCACTCTAGCTTCAGTGCTAGTAGCAGTTTTTAATTGTTCAATTGCAAAACTCTTTTAAATTCAGACATATAAGTGGTCTTTTTTGTGTGATAAGAACCATTCCTTTCTACTAAGTCAAGTTCAGAGTATTCATTAACATAATCCAGTAGTCTGTTTTAGTTAAGTTAATAAGTTGTTCAACAACCGATGTGTAGAGATAAGCCTCAGTTCCACACTGGTCGAGGGCCTCCACATATGTGATAAATAGGTATCTTTTGTATGTTAGAAAGGATCGATGGTTTTGGAGAGAAATACCTTTTCTGAAATTCCGTACGACCATGCTGTTATGGGATTCCAATGACGTGATGTCTTTCTACGATGCCTATGAAGTGTAGGGACCTCCCGCTGAAGTTCTAGTTGTATAGATGCGATGTAGAAGTTAACATGCCCAAAGTAATCCCACGACTACTCAATTATCTAGAGGGAAACTAGTGAGTGATCACCCCAAACCATTATTTTCTCCCCAAAGAAACCCCACAAATATACACACACGGGAAGCTCCTAAACTAGACTACAATGTGGTAGATGACTTGAAGAAAATGAAGGCTAATGTGTCTTTCATGGACATGTGTAGGATCCCTGAACAAAATGATTTTTGTTGCATGCCCTAAAATCGATAGATACCCCCATAACAACCATTGATCAACGTGAGTTACCATATCCCAAAGATTTAACAAACAATCCAAGTTTGAATGCTTGATATTTAGACAAAAGAGGAAGGCCTTTTGTTCCTCCTTTCCTCTTGACGTTTGGAGTTTTTAACAAAAATCTACATAATTGCATAGTCAATTCAGTGGCATCTTCAAATGTCATGCCATTGTCAATCTGTAAGAAATTGAATGCAACCCACTCAAAAGTGATAAACATGTTACACAATTAGATAGGACTCAGGTAAAGGTCATTGGGGAACTTAAATATTTCATGATCATAATTTATACACACCCCTAATTTGTTCAAGTAATTGACATAATCGTAGTAGACATCTTGGAGGTCTATGGACTGCTACTTAGCCGAGACTGGTCTGAGAAGTTAAACGGCTACTTTAGTACCAATTGGGCTCATATTTGGTTTCCATTAAAAGGACATACAAACATGATCAGGATTGATAGAGAAAGATATCTCAAACATATTATCACTGATTTAGAGACTCCAAATCAACCCTCGTCGACAAAGTTCCTTGTTTTAGGAAACTACTCTTCTGATTTTGACTTCAATAATTTCACCCCTCACTTGTCTGACATACTTCTCACTAAAAAATATGAAATGACATTTCAATTAGACTTATTAGTAGCATCAAAAGAAAGCATCCTCTGTTAGGATTCTCTGATAGAAGTAATAGACAAGGAGGATGAAATTGAAAAAAATAGCTAGACATGAAAAAGTTAGTAATTTTTCCCCACAAATTTGGGCGTTGTACTTTGATGGTTCTAAATCGCAAGAAGGGTTGGGAGTAGGATGCATCCTCATTGATCCAAAGGGGAAACGAAACTTCTTATCCTACAGATTAGAATTTGAATGCACTAATAACACTGTTGAATATGAAGCTCTAGTTCAGAGACTAAAGAAATCCATCGATATAAACGTCATGGAATTGAAATTTTTTGGAGACTCTGAAATTATCATTAGGCAAGTGAAGAATACTATCCATTTCAATTCACCTCACTTAATAAATTACCATCAAGAGGTGCACAGATTGATAGAAAATTTTGTGGCCTTCAACATTATTGTTGTTTCTAGGATGCAAAATACCCTTGCGGATTCTCTAGCCACTGCGGCCTCAAGATTATCTCCTTTAGAAGACTATGAAGCCTCGAGATTCGTAGTGGAACTTCTCTACAAACCTTTAATGCCTAAAAACATTTCTAACTGGAAAGTCTTTGAGGGGGGTGACCAGATTGTAGATTTCCTAACTAATCAGGAGAATTTTAGGGATTTGGCCATTGATGATGAAATATTATAATAACTACTCAGAGAATCAAATTTCCATGGGAACAAATCACTCTGATGACAAACCAAAATTCCACACGATACCAAATGGAGTGGCCAATCTAGAGAACCTTTCTGACCCAAGGGAAATCTTTAGAGGGTCAAGGAATGAAAAAACATGGATCTCATGTCCTATATACAAAACTATAAACCTAGGAACCCTCGAGAACCCAAAGAATGTCAATTTGGGTAAGATAGTGTCCAAACAAGATAGGAAATATTATCTCAAACTTTTTAACGAATATCAAGATGTCTTTTCCTGGTCCTACCAAGAATTGAAAACTTATTATATTCGCATTATCCAACACACAATCCCGTTAAATTCTAGAGTAAAATCGTTTCAACAGAAGCTTAGGAAGTACCACCCATATTTGGAGCCTCTAATGTATCAAGAGCTAAAGAAATTATTAGATGCCAAGATTATATTTCAGGTAAGAAAATCTTCCTAGATGGCCATTTTGGTGCCTATAAGAAAGAATTCTGGAGATATCCACCTATGTTTGGATTTCATAAACCTTAACAGAGCATCAGAGAAGAATAATTGTCCAGTCCCACGCATGGAACAAATCCTACAGATAGTTCCCATCTCTGAAATTGTTTCCCTCCTAGACGATTTCTCAGGATATAAACAAGTCTTGGTTTCAAAAGATGATCTATTAAAAACTACCTTTCGGACCAAGTGGGAAACCTTTTCTTATAAAAGCATGCCTTTTGGGTTGATTAACATAGGAGCAACCTTCTAGAGGGATATGGATGTAGATTTTCATGGATTAATTAACAAGTGTGTGGTAGTTTATTTAGATGATGTAACAATATACTCAAAAAGCAAGGAAGACCACATTCAACATTTGACTCAGATTTTTGAAAGGTGTAGGAAGTATGGAATATCATTGAACCCTAAGAAAACCATATTTGGTGTAGAAGAAGAAAAACTACTAGGTAATATCATATCTCAAGGAGGAATTATCATCGACCTTGAGCGGATAAAATGGATAGCTCAACTCCCCTTTCCTCATAATAAAAAGGCCATGCAATCCTTATTTGGGGAAATCAACTTTGTGAGAAACTTTACTCCCGGCTTTGTTGAAACTATTAAACCTTTACAAAAAATGATTCGCAAAGATCTAGAGTTTAAATGGGATGAAGAAAGGAAAGGATCTTTTAACAACAACAAAACTGCAATATCCCAAGCACCAGTACTACGAATCCCTAACTTCAACAATAATTTTTTCCTTTATACCTTTGCTTCTAACCAATCCTTGGTCGTAGTACTTACCTAGAAGGATGATGAAAAAAAAGAGGCATCGGTATCATTTATGAGCACTAACCTTCAAGGAGTCAAACTGAACTATCCAACTATAGAGAAATAAGATTACGCAATTTATAAAGTGGCCAAACATTTCAAATCCTATATCCTAAAGAATCACACTAAAGTCATAGTCCCTAACCCCGCAATCAGATCTTTGTTCACCCAACAAGAAATGGGATAAAGGAGGGGAAATTGGATTGTGTTAAGGATTGTGTAGACTGGCTACCGAGGCCCAAGATCTGGTCCATGCAGAAGACTCTAGTTTGGAAAATGATTTGTCATTATGGTGCAGTGAAGCCTTATATGTACCTTCCACGAAAGAATCCTGGTATGGAAACTTGTCTTATCTCCTGCATCATGGAACTTGTCCAGAAAACCTAAACCCTAGAGAAAGGAGATCTCTCAGGTTAAAGTCTGCTCAATATCGCCTCATAAATTTTATGCTTTTCCACGTAAACTATGATGGAGTAATCCTTATATGTATTGAAAATGATGATGCAAAAAAGGTACTGAAGGAAATCCATGATGTCCTGGAAGGTGCACAATTTGTGGGAGAAACCACAACTCACAAAATATTGAGGGTTGGGTATTATTGGCCTACTTTGTTCAGGGACGCTCATGCATATGCCAGGAAATGTAAATCTTTTCAAGTGAGTGATGGTAGGGAAAATAAATCATTCATTCCACTCCATCTGGTGACCATATCCAGACCATTCGAGCAATGGGGAATAGAATTCATAGGTGAAATTACTCCCAATTCTTCGAAAAAACATAAACATGTCTTGACTGCTACAGATTATTTTACGAGATGGACAAAGTCTATCCCTCTCATGTATGTCAATGAAAAGGTAGTAATACAATTTTTAGAAAAGAAACTGATAACAAGGTTTGGATTACCCTCCATACTCGTTTTTTACAATGTTGCCTAATTTTCTTCCACACGCTTGACATAATTTTCCCTTGATAAGGGGATCATAATAATATATTCTGCAAACTATTGTCCACAAGGAAATGGGGTAGCAGAGTCAACTAATAAAAACCTAGTGAGAATTTTAAAAAAGACAGTTATTGAAAATTAGAGGAATTGGCATAATTTACTTCATAATGCTCTATGGACCGATAGAGTAACACCTAAAGAAGCCATAGAAAACTCTCTATACTTTTTGGTATATGGGAAAGAAGCCATTCTTTCAAATGGATTATATCTTTCATTTTTGCAACTTGCCCAGGCATCAAGAGGTCAACCCTCATCCACTCTACAACAAAGGATTGATACCCGTCTCATGTTGAATAAAGAAAGATAAAAGGATGAAGTTAAGTTCACCCCTCATCAGTAGGTAGTTAAAATATGGTTCGAAAAACATAAGACCAACGAAAAACAATTTGAGGTAAGGGACCTAGTCTTCAAGTGGTATAAAGTAAGTGAGTCCAAAGGAAAACACTCAAATTTCCAAAATCTATGGCTCGGACCTTTTCAGGTGGCTGAGAAGATCAGGGTAGGCACATACCAATTCCAAAATATGAGGGGGGAACCCAACACTGTCTCGGTGAATGGCCAGGCCTTAAAACAATACTTCTCCTTAAAAAATGTGTCTTTTGATGCTTTGTTTGAATTTTTTTTTCTTAAGGATACATTTTGATCAGGATGAGTCTGTGGGTTGAGGGAAGACCAACTTCAAACTCCTTTTTATTTCTTTATTTTTCTTGATTTATTTTAATTAATTTGTGTTTCATAAAGCAGTGGTTGATTTTGATAAATACGTTAAAGAAAACTCTACTCTTGACCTACACTTACATGAAAAATAAGATACGTTGGGAAAATAAATAAAAAATCAAAATCATATTTGTCTTTATAAGCATACTACCCGGGGAAGTGATGAAATATCTTCCTAGTGGCATGGTAATGCTAAATGGAAAGATGGATATATGGAATGAATCACATGTACCTATGGACAAAGCTAGGAAAATCTCCACCTTGACACTTTCACCTTGTCAAAAACAACTATCCTCCTCTCTGAATCACTCTCGGTATTTATGCTAGAAAAAGATGATCCACGAAAAGAGTGTAAAGTTCGAGAGGGTATGCAGACAAATCCGTCAGGGCTATGGATGCTCACTGCCAGCAAAGAAAGGTATGTGATGTCGGGGTGACTTCGTTGGGGCTATGGATGTTCATTAGTAGCGGAGAAACACCCTAAAGAAGGAATGATAGCTAAATGGGATCATGCCAATGGACGACATACCCAAATCTTGTCTAGAAAGGACATGGATTGAGTTTAAAAGGAAATAGGGTAGAAGATATAAACCTCATAGGTAGATCTGGATTTGCGGACTCAAGAAATTGTTTTCACATTAATAGAAAAGGTTCGATTGAAAAGGAATAGAATAAGGCCAGATGGTTTCACAACCAATTTGCATAGGCTAAGCACGAGAGAAGGAGTAGAGATTATGTTTTATCCCAGAGAATAGCCATTTGTTGAGTACTCAACACACCCTAAAAGACTTTGCGAAATTTCTTTATTTTTGGGTACCACTTATCATTTTTGAATCAAAGTCAGTGATTATGGGATGGATGGATTTATATGTTTTTATTGAGTCTTGTTATCGGTTATTCTTGTTTGGTTTGAAGTTATTGATGGATTGATTTATTTTTTAGTAACATGGCATGAAGGGCCTAAAATGTACATGGTTTAAACTTTTTCAACGGTCGTTGATCGGCGAATTCAGGTTTATGCTACAGTTCTTTAACATCACCGATACGTTTTCGACATCGGCGAGATATAATATACAAATCAAAAATACAGACAACCATAACAAATCGTCGATTGCCAATACATTTTCAACATCAGTGAACTCTGAGGGACGAAAATGCAAAACATTGATTGTCACAAATCATCTATCATCGATCGCCGATACATCGTTGGCATCAATAGGATAGGATGTTGTAGACATGGATGTATGTCTAAAAATAATGTCGAACGCCAAAAATAAATGCTCCTCACGCCCCTCTTGCCCCATTTTTCTTGTACCTTCTTGAAAATCATTCCCCTTCTAGTTGGTTGAGTCAATTTCCCATTACTAAATGATTTGTTTTTTCATCATTATATTTCTTGATTGATTCTTTACACACATTTTTTCTATTTTCTTTAAGGATAATTGGATGTTGTGATTTGGTTAGAAATAATTGTCATCATGTTTTCCATTGATTGAGTTTGTAGCAGGTCCACCAATTCTTTTTTGTGAGAAGAAGACATCCAGGACCACCAAGTCCTTTGTATGCATAGTAAGCTTCCGCAGGAAAGACGTAGCAATTTGGAGCAGTCCATTTCAGGATTAGATTTCAATCCAAACAAACAGGTCAAATCTTCAACGATGGAGATATAACAGTCGATGCAAATCAATATCTCCCGTGCATGAGGAGTCTCAAACTCGCACGAGGTTTAATTGTAGAGTTACACAAAATTCACTCTATGACTTCGGCACTAAAAAGTCAGAAACCACCTTTGTCGAAACTCTCGAATGTTGAACCGCTGCATTGCTTCTCAAGATCATCCATCTAGGAGATACCCACACTTAGCACTCAAAACTCCCGAATGTCAAAACGTCGGAGCCACATGGCATTCATCAATTGAGAAACATGCCATTCATCAGTCGAGACACATGGCACTCATTTCAAGTCATTTTGGTTATGTCATCCGTACTATTTCAAGTGACACATGTCACTCTCTTTCATGTGTACATTATAGGGATAGTGACATCATGTGGACACATGAGATCTGAGAGATCATCAATCCAGAATATTTCAAGTCAGAGCAACACAGAAACTCCTGAACTCTGAAGAGTCGGAGTCCCGAACTCCCGAAATGTTTAATGGTTAAAATGTCTTAATCTCATATCAATTAGCAATAATCATTAATTAATGACTCCGAGATATTTTCACTTCAAGAGATCCCAACCCAAGGAAAACACAAATTGCCAAAGAGCCGAAGTTTTGAAGCGTCGAAGAGCTAGAGACGTGTGGCATCCATCAATTGAGACGCATGGAACTCTTCTACCATGACACGTGGCACTTTACTATCATGACACATGCACTCATTTCAATCATATTTGGGTCTTTCATCTGTACTATTTCAAGTGACATGTGTCACCCTTCTTTCTATGACACATTAGTGATATGATGTCAAGCCACCACGTCACTCTGGAGTTTAGCACTTCGGATAATTTTAACTCAAAGAGAGCACAATTCTCAAAACCCCCAAATTGTCAAAGTTCTGGAGCCCCAAATATCCAAAGTGGGTCTCGAATTGCCACGTCACTCCATAGCATTGTATCTTTGGGATATTCTCAAACTCAACATTCACAGCTCCCAAACCCCCGAATTGTCAAAGTACCAAAACAACAAATGTTCAAGGATAAATTACAGGTTAATTAGCAATAAGTGGTGGTTAATGACTCTGAGAGTCTGAGCCTCTGGGAGATAATAATATTTTGCTCTCCAAATCCCCTGAATGTCGGATTTCCAAAGTCTCTCACTCACATGTATGGTACATTTTGAAATGTTTAAAAGAGGGGTGCCAAACCAAAATTGGGTGAAAAAAACTGCCAACATCCAACTATCTCTTAATGTCCTTCAACAGCGCATTGCATGCCAATGCTTGATACATAACTCACATGTGTATGAAATTCACATGTTTATCACATGTATCAAACTCACATGTCTATGAAACTCACACGTGTATGAAAGTAAACACACTGGAAGGAAAAATAAACACAATTTGCGAAAGGGCAGCGCACTTGCATGAAAGAAATAAAAATTGCATAAAAGAAATAAAAGAAAGCACTCTTGCAATAAAATAAGCACACTGGCAGGAAAAATAAATTGCGGAAAAGTAAACACACTGTGTAGGAAATAGCGCACACTTACAGGAAATTAAATTGCAGGAAAGTAAACAAACTAAGAAAAGTAAACAAACTAAGAAAAGTAAGCAAACTTGCAGAAAAAGTAAACACTCTTGCGGAAAGGGAACAACAAGGCTTTGGAGCGACCCATTAAAATGGATGAGCGGGTTCTTACCTCTCATCTTAAAGTTTATCCTCCCCCTTGTTGTGTAATTAAAGTTAACCTACCTAACTAAGCTCTAAATTCTAATCCCTTTAGCACCTCCCCGAAAACGACGCCAAAAATGTCGAGTGAAATATATGCTATCTATTTCGACATTAAATTGTCAACCCAAGGCTCGTAGGATTCGAGGTGCCAGAACTATATGTGCAGGTCTAGAGCTCTAATCTAGCCTAGTATAGCCTAATCTAATCTAATGCCAATAAACTCAAATAATGAAAATCTTTACTTTAAATTTACAGAGTAATCTACAACTATGAATGGTGAGCTCATTATTCTAATCTTGAAGAACAATGTATAACTATGAACCATTAGTCTAAGAAAGCAACTCTTTGAATAAGTAAGAAATATTTGAATAAGTAAACACTCCTTCAACATCAATTACTCTTATCTTACACTAATCTGCTACAGTCTATAAACCTTGTACAAAGAGATTTGAAATCAGATCCTATCTTATCACTCTGGTGTTCGAAATAAAATTAACAATTTATGCAAATCTATAAACTCATAACTAGTACTAATTAAAAATCATAACTCAAAATCGTAACTAGGACATAAATAAAAATCATAATTCAAATTGTACTCTAATCCTAGCATTCTAATGCTGAAAATAAAGTGAACAGTTCATGTAAATCTACAAGAAGTAATTGGCCTAATTTAATAAAGTAGATGTGGCTAAAAGAAACATTGCATAAGTAACCAAAATATGGAATGATTTACAATTTTATAAACAGAAACATAGAGCTAGGAGTAAACAAATTATAAGCAGATGAATTACAACCTACAAGCAAGGTATTACGAATCTAAATAAAAACAAGTAAACATGGACTCTGTCTAAATTGCTATTGTGTAGAGTGATTTACAACTTATGAAAAAGAGACATGATGACATAATTAGACAGTTTATAAGAAAATAAACTACAACTGCAATCAAAATATAAACAAGTAAACATGGACGTCCACACATGCTCTTTGATACACACAAAATTCAGGAAGTGAGCTGCCAGTTAGAAGAGATATACAGTGAAACGATTTAAACAAGTAATTGGAAATTGAAGAGATATACACAGTGATATGAATTAAACAAACAATTTGAAATTGAAGAGATATGAAAGGAAAATATACAGATGCAAATATATACTGATATGAACAACTACCCAGACCACTAGTGAGCCCCCCAGAAGGTCTTGGCGCTAATTCACTAGAAAAACACAGCCACAGAATTAACACAGCATTGGTATTGATCATCAAAAACAGAGTTTGCAACCAATTTGAAGATAATGTATGTGTATATAAGTAAAATACATCCCTCTTCATGGAATAGAAAATAGGTATTTATAGATTTTATACAGATCTTGAGAGGTCCACCACTGGAAGGGTCGACACTCTCTAAAAATAGAAATTCATTAAATTACATTAACATAATGCATCTCCTCCTAACAGCCTCATGCGCTCAAAATAGTGGCCACTTCAACTACCCAAGTCTGAATGTGATGATATCCATAGTTGGAGGGTGTGAGTGGGCACAAAACCCATGTTCTTGATTTTCCCATCAAAGCCCGCTGATATGCTAACCGCCAACCTCATTGCGCTCCAAGTGTCGGATCAAGTGTCGAATGAAGTTTTGGATGGAGTACTAGATGTCGGATCGAGGACCACAAAATTCTCTCAATCCATCCACAGTTTCAAGAAACAAACCTCACAGGACCTAATTGGGAATATTGGGCAAAAAACCCATGTGCCATATTTTTCTGATTCAACTTCATCCTCTCACAAATTGAGCTCGAAGTTTACTTCCTGAAAAAGGGTCGAATAAAGGTTCAAATGAAGGTATGGATGGAGGTCTGGACGAAGGATTGGATTGAGGGTTGGATCACGTTTTTGGCATGTTGCAAGCAAATGAGAGATGTTAGGAAATCGTAATCACTTAATGGAAGATAAGTTAACATAATATCATTACAAAACACTGATTACACATACCTCATGTTGTTCCATGGCGAATTGATGCACAAAACCTGATAATACCTTTAAAAAGAGCTAAATAAAAGCATAGAGTGTATAAATTCCATATGCAAAAGAGGTTTGGGCATCGGAAAAATAGGAAAAACATAGAGTCATCATTTCCCCCATGCCTAAGATTTTGCAGGTCCCTCTGCAACAAAAATGGGTCGCTAGACATAGCTATACTTTTGAAGGAGGGGGTATATTAGCTTTAGAGGCCTCTCCCTCATGTCCTGGAGAATTTACCTTTGATTGAAGGACAACATTTTCATGGTGCAAATGACGATCCACGGTTTCACATTCTGCGAAATGTTGGATCACCTAAGCATTCTCTTTTTTCAATTGCTCAATAGTTGGGAATTGATAATATTGTTCAAGAGAAGAATTCTTAGGCTTCTTAGTAGATGTAGAAGGTATGTCACATTTGCTAGAAGGTGTAGGAATCTGAGGAGAGGGGGTAACAGTGTATTTGCGAGGAAGACTCGGTGTGATAAGTGTAAGCAATCTTCCCTTACATTAGATATAAACATAGATAATAATAAAAAATGCATAGCAGGCTTATTAATTATACACACATAAAATTATTTCAACAGTATAAAGCTTATCATGCCAATACAAACGAATGCTGATATAATAGCTTGATATATTATAAAAAGACAATATGACAGAATTTGACAGAGATCCTACTTCTTCTTATCATGGGCTTGTAAAACAGATGGGCAATGTTTATCATTTTTTAGCTAAGGAAACCCCTCCCCCACTCCTAAGTATTGTGACACTTCAAAATCAAAGATATAGGAAACCGGTCAATCCTCCCAATAGCCTAATATTTATGGCTTCCTAGTGTAGAGATAAATTTCACACATTAGCCTGACAAGACGGTTAAAAATATGGCCCCACCTGTAGGACAGAACATCCTACATATAGTTAACAAGAGGTAGGCAAGAGATTCTTAAGTTTACATTAAATTTAGTTCCCAACGGCAGATTGATGGAGATCATTTACCTTTTCTTAACCATGCATACTTATTTTCATCCTTACCTACAAGTAGTGTCGTACATTAGGAAAATTTTTAATATTAGGAATTTTATTTATTGTTTTTCAAATCATCACCCTCTCTAGGTAGAATGCCCCGCTTCTAGCAAGCTTGTTTAGTACTCCGACGAATTTACCTAGTCATAGCATAGGCCGGTACCCGTTGCTAGCATACCTATTCAGTATCCCGATGGGTTAGCCTCTTACACCCTTTTTACAACAAAGACTGGTCCTTACCACCATCTTTAATATTTGTATATGAATGTTTCTTTTTGTAAGGAGATGGGGGATGTTAAGAACCAAATATCAATATAGCATAGAAAAACCTCAGAATAAGTACTCAACGCCTTGAAAAAGAGAGAAATTCATATAATAAGCCTCTTTGAGGGGG